>JAJAVP010000130.1:303708-325215 GCA_020740425.3 Heterorhabditis indica | reverse complement strand
GAAAAAGAAAAATGGCAAATAAGAATAAGTGAAGGGACAGAAAGCAGAGGAACAAGCATTTGTTGCAAGGAGCAAAACGATGAATTCAGCAATAAAATCCTTTGCAGAGTTGATTCAATTTTATGCAACTTCACTCCGTTGAATCTCATTTAGGAAGCGAGTGAAGGGGAGATGCATTTATGCTATTATTACTCTGTTCAGCGATAATAATTTCCAACAGAAAGATAATTTGCACTGTTGACGATGTATTGTACCTTGGTGAAAGTGTACTGTAACTAGTAGTGAAGGCCACATTCTTAATAGAAGGATGTTAACATCTTTGGCAAGTAGGTTCTTAGTCTTTTTGTCATTAATTTAAAAGCTGAAGAGTAGTCATTAGTTGAATTCTGCCTGGTAATGCCCATCACTGCGATTTGAATTATGAGGAAGACTGCGCAGCCCTGGGATGTCTTTCTATGTCAGGAAGACATTTTGTAGGATTGGTGAAATTGTTGGACCAGAACTTACTGGAGTTAACGCGACAATACAACACATCTATACGATGGAGCCGAACTTCACAGTCGGTGATTTAGTGCTATTTGGCCGTTAAACTCACCGGTCCTTAACTTCCTCAACTGTCTAAATCAGTCAATTAGGAATAAATATTTCGGCACAATTTTGTACTCTCCCAAGATGTTGACTAAAGCATACGGCGAAATCCAATCCAACAGCTGTGTCCAATCGTTGAAAACTCGAAAGCATTTCCGAGTCTGTGTTATCGCGAAAATAGAATAGAGCGAAATAGAAAACTTGGGAAGTTATAGGCCTCACGTTATACCAGAGATTCATACCTGAATATTTCAAGTTTATAGTTCAGTAATATGTCAAGTTAACAGTGGAGAATAAATTATAAGCTTCACCGTATTGTAGAAAACGTCTATGTTGAGCAATGATACTTTGAGAGACATCCTAGAGAAGTGGGAAACTGGCCATCTTGACCTTATGAATATATCCGCAGGAATTAGAAGAGTGAGTAATCTAATACACTTAATCTAGGTTGCCATAATACCAAGAAACAAATAGTCCTTTCAGACGAAACCAGACCGGGTTGCTACAATAATTAACTGGAGAAAGAACACCCGTGAAACAATAACGATGCTGAACATTGGATTGCCTAGCATGTAAGCAAGTAATAACTATATGACTGTACTTATATGTTCTGTATAGGTTTGATTCGGAGTACATACACGGCCAGCAGAGGTCTGAATACTCAGTATTCAACAATAATGGGCAAGAAAGCAGTCATTTTACATCAGCGGCTGGACTAATCGTGGCCTACAAGAACAAGCTCGATAACTTGATAGTAGGTCTCAAGGGAATCACTTCAAAGACGTGTTAGCAGATATTTCTCTCCAGCCACTTATGGTTGCTTCTGCATCTGGTTCTGTGCGTACTGTTGAAGCCGTGTCAACCGTGCTACTCCGTATGCTTCTTCTAAATGAGAGTCCAGGAGAGGCTATCGCTGCTCCTTCTGCCTATTGGGATGTGCGGGATGGGAAGTATTACTGCGAAAATGATACTCAGCGAGCCAGAGTAAGAACCGTTTATTGGCACTCGATAATTAGACCCCTTTCCTTATTGATTCCAGGAGTTGTTTCGAACGGTACCCTCCGCCAATGAATGTCATTCTATTCCTACAAATGATTTTGCTGCAAATGACCGTATCGCAATGGCGGCTAGTAAAAGCCGTGGACCAAATCAGTATATCAAAGCGTCGGTCGATAAAAGGGCCGTGGACTTTAACTATGCTGCAGGATACTGATCTAAAAGCCAAGACTATTTGTTATGGAAATGGATTTATGGAAATTATTAGTGTCATACATAATTAATCAACAATCAAATGCACATGACCATATAAAATTATGTAAATTTTACGAAACAATAAGATATAACAGTACAAAAATCTAGTAGTTAATTAGGAGATCACACTAAAAAGAAATGTTATTAATAAAATTTGAAATATGTTAACATGCATAATGTTATAAGTGTCTTCCATTACGTGGAACCCGTAGAAGTCATCGTTGATACAACCTACTTTTCCCCTGCCTTCGAAACATTATCAGGAACTTCATAGCTATCTACCAAATCGAGATAAAGGCGGTCCTTGAGGAACCTTAAGAAACAAAAATTTCTCAAAAACCTACCGGTTAATAGCAGGTATACAAAACTACTGACCTCCGGTAAGTATCTTTTTCCATTAATTGCTGAATCCTACTTTGGGCCAAGCTAAATGTATCAGTTTTGCAACCATTTTCCAGTGCTGCTTTGGTTGCGGCACGAGTATCAGAGTCTAGATTTACCTGAAATCCGGCATAAATATTAATTGGCTGACGTAGGAAATAAAGGACAGATAATACAAACCTCTCGAACAGATCGTTCAGAAACGAACTCTCTAAATATTTCATGGGCTTTTTGCACAGTTGCTTTTTTACCATCCTTCATTTTCTTTAATTCCTCACACTCTAGCCAAAATTCAAGATTTTCTGAGGAGAATTCCTTCTTCAAAAATTGTCGAAATAGTTCACAGCCGTCTAAAACAATATACATACGTATTTGTATGTTTTTTAACCATAACTAAGTTTAACATACATTTATGACTAAGTAGGGCGTCGAAACTACTTTCCCATAGCCGTACTTCATCTTTTGCAATGTATAATGAAGATGTAGAAGCTATTTTATTCCGCAAGTAACTGAGGGTCTTTGAAATGGGAGCGCTAAAATCATTGACTTAATTTGAAATAAACTTTCGTTTTTTATAGTACATCCATGGAATTTTGTTAACTTACAAAAACTTTTTCTTGTGATCTTCTTCCTTGTCACATATGTGTTGGGGCCTTTTATTATGCTTATCAAGGGTACCTTTTGGCGAAAAAGTAAATGATGCAGCTCTGCGTACAGATGACTGAACCTACAATGATGTATATATTAAATTTAACAAAAGGGCAAGAGATAAATTAATACCTTTGGGCTTGATGTTGATTTTTCTTCATTATGATTAGAATCGGCATATAAGTGATGGTAGTCGATCGTTCGTGGTTCCAGGGGGCTTACTGAGTTGAGATCGTCGAAATTCGATGTGTTTTCACCGGAAAATAAATTCCGTTAATCGAGTGATTTGAATTTAAACAGATCTTTAGAAAGGCCGTAGGAGAAACCAATAGTTCAGAATCTAAATAAAAATGAAAACTTGTTTAGTTAGCATATCCATTCAGCCCTCACTATTGGAATACATTTTTACTGTTATTTTATTACATTTCGGAGCGAGATGTATAAAACTAATGGTACTAACTTCTATTTCACTCTCAAACCCACTTGTGGTAATGCTAGGTAATGTAGCACGATGCATTCTGCAGTATTCATGAGAATTATTTGTACTGCTTGAAGCTGTCGTATAGTCAAGATGATGGGAATTCACCAAAATTCTGACATCACTCGCTAAAAAAAAAGATTACAACAATGATTCTGCACTTTTAAACTTCAATTGTGTTAGTAAATTCAAATTATCTATATCGACAATTCTTAAGTACACAATAAGAACAATTAGGAAGCCACCTGACGAAGAGTAACCGTGAATTGACGAATGCCAATCGTGGTTATCCATGCGCATCTGGAAACCAATACATGTTAGAACTTTATTTTATAAGATCTTGAATAAATTAGTATCTGTTTATCAAATTTGACTTGAAGGTCGAGCTACTAACAAATAATTGGAAAAAGAAAATATGCATTTAAATTAATATGATATCAGAAAAGGAAAGTTACTAGGTCAAAATATCAGTTTGATAGAGAAATCCGAGATACTAAACAGCCGTTTTGAACTCAGGTGACAACTGCATCAATCAGACTTTGCGAAACTCAATAATCCAATAGGAGGAATGACGAAAGACAGTGGATGCAAAAATAGTACGACAAAAACGTAAGCATGTTTATTTTGCTAAAGCATCAAAAATCTTTCGTTTTTCTTTATTTATTAATCAGTAAACATCATCAAATTAAATTGTGAAACTACAAATCTAGTTTTTTTTTGGAAAATTTATAAAGCAAAACAAATAAATTTAATTGTACTTTCCAATGCCATATACGGAGGATCGCATTTATATTTTGGCTAGATGGTAATACGAAATAGACATTAGATCAAATTGTTATGAATTCCTTTGTGAGTTTGTTAAACCAATTCAATATTTTCCAAACAACATTATATAGCCATATCAAAAATCTTAATGAGGCTTAGATAATATCAAAAGGATAACCTTTTAAAATGCACTAATCGATTGCAATGAGCACTAAACAGTAAAACTATTCCCTCGTTATGATTAGAAATAGTAGACTGATAAGAAAGTATCGCATACTGAGATGCTTATAGTTTGAAACATCGCTAAAAGCAAAACATGCATATTTAGGTTATAAATATGGAAAGATATTCTCAAATAATTACAAAAAAAACAATACCTTTGAAGGAAAAGATAAAGCTAGAGAAGATGATGAAGTTGTTATTGTATTTCCACTAAATACTTGGTCATCGTAAAACGTCCGAACATTTATCTATAGATATATCTTTCAGCACAGTAAAAAAAGAAAAAATGAAAACAATAAACACATGATGATGATAACAATAAACATACCTTTCGTTGGGGAAAGTTTTGACGTTCACCTTTTGTCGGGCTTGGTCTCAGCAGAAAAAATCCCCCTTCATCAACCTCAATATTACATAATTACCCCGAAAATTCAACTAACATAAAAATCATACAATTTTCACCTAATACCAGAGAACAGTGAAAATTTATCTATACTAATATTTTAGTAAAATACTACACTACTATGCAGTTAATACTACAATAATAACTGCAAAACGTTATCAGTGATACAAAACATAAAACATTAAATCACAGGACGCTTGTAATATTATTAATATTAAAAACTGTAGAACATGAAAGGATACTGAAACTTACAACAACATCGTCCACAGCTTTTCCATCTATATAATGTCTGTCGTTCTAAAAGAAAATAATTCAAGTGAGTACCAAGCTAATATCCGGGTTTAAACTGACCAAATCTTCAGCCTTTTTAATCAATCTTTTGACCGAAAAAGTCATACACCCAACCATTCTTTTTCGCCTATAATTATTTTAGATAAATATTAAAAACTAAAATTTATTTAAGAAATAGAAGAACATACTGATAATTTTCTGCCTTCATCTCATAAACACTGATTGTCAGCTGGTCGCGATATCGATTATTTTCGGTCACAAAGCTGAAAATCCAGTTTATTCTCATGAACACAAAACTAAGATAATGGATTGTAAAAAAAAATCGTTCGAAACTTATTTTAATGACATACAATGGAAACGTTTCATCGTAAATAGGCCGATTATTAGAAAACCAGCAGCGAGTTCTGTGTGACTGAGTTTTTTCCCTATGTTGACGTTTCCTACTACTTGTATGACGTCTCTTCATCTCAATCTATAATATGAATTGATTCCTGAATAGTTCTTACTTCCTCCACTCTTCCCACCTTTACATATGAAGAAATCTGAGGTTGATACGGATCTTGGAAGTACACTCCTTCTTTTACATGTACATTAAGTCGGCTTCCACAGAGAGTCATGCTCAAAAACAATATTCCTAAATATATGGAAACTATTTAGTCAGAATGAATAAACAAAATGTCCGAACAGTTAACTTAACCTTCAGATCCAATATTTTTAGCCACAGCAACTGGCAAACCAAAATTTTCCGGGCGATAGAATGTTGGTTTTAATAATTCAGAATTCGAACGAACCGGGGCATAATGATCACAATCAGAGAAATCCTGCAAATATTCAGTATTCGATATTTAACCAAAAGGAGTAGGAGTTAAAAGCATACACTATAGCTTTGCGGCCGTTTTGCCTCATCAATGACTTGGTTGTAACTATGCATAGGAATTCGTCTTCGAATTGATGTCCTCGGAGTAGAATTTACGGCCTTTGGTCCATGGTGAGGATTTGTTTTTGGAAGAGTGGAAATGAAGGGCTGAAGTCTTTGCTTGGAACATTCTTTACAAATGCAAATAATGTTTATCTCAAGATAAGATAAGCATTTTATATATTTACCTGGAACGATGTAGTTGTAGATGTATGCCTTGGTCGCCAGTTACCTTGTAATTGAAGCATTGGTACATCATCTATTCGTTCAGGAAGAACCGGAGAAAGTTCCTGGGATTTTAGTAGTAATATAACTACATATACCAACAAAATATAAATGTGCTTACCTCAGTCATGATTATTCCTTTTACATGTCCTCGAGATGGACTCCTCTTCATCCTTCTTTCGATTGGAGTATATAATTTAGAAATGTCGTCTTCATTTGTATCGTTTGTAGTTTCAAATGGTGAAGAAATATTAGAGCTAATAGTCGATAATGAATTACAATCAAGGGTACGTAGGTGTCGAGTAATTACCGGTTTAGTGCGTAAAGATCTAAAAGTAAATAGAGAGATCACCACCTTATTGACTAGATAGGAGCATTTGATGTATGATAAGAACAATGAAAAGTAACAGATTATATGTAAGATTGTTTTAAGCTTACATTGAATTCGTCTAAAAATTACCGAATTAAATTGCAAGACTTCGATCTTTAAACTAAAGAAATCGTCAAAATATTCAAACAAAGCATACCTCTTATCTCTACGCCTTTCACCACTTCTATTATTTGACTGAAAACGTGGAAGGCGACCATAGTCATCCGAATCAGAACTTTCGTCAGACACGGAATCTGATAAATCAATCACCCTCACCTCTGCATTTTATTTTTGTACCAATAAAAATTTAACAATATATCTATGGAAAAAGTCCTTCTGTTACCTGATATACAGACATCTTCATCATAGCTGTTGTGTTTGTATAAATGTTGATGAGTCTGTCTATATGTCATTCTGTAATAATAGTGCAATAGTTTAAAATCCTTTCGTAAACTCCATTATCCAAAAAACATCTATTAAGTCATATTATAAATGCACCATTTAACCATTCGAATAAGGATAACCATGTTCTAAAAATAATACAAACTTGAAAGCTAATAAAGTGATGTCCATGTGGTAACACTACGCATAAAATGCTGCGATAAAATAATCATGAGATACCACGCATGTATCACTGGGAATATAAAACATCAACGTATATTCAACAATTAAACTAAGATCCCATAATATTTCACCAATATATATAGATGGCAATATCAAGGTTTTATCTTATACTAATAGGATACCAATAACTTATTTCATGGAGATAATAAATATTTCAAATGTACAATAGAGAAACAATTTATAGTGGAATTAAGATCAATAAAGATTAGGTTAAGGTTATAGTGTCTGCTGACCACTATTACTCTGCTACAGGCATAATACGTAATTATGAAATCCTAGGGGCACCACCTGTCAGTCATTACCATATATGTTCCGAAATACTAACAATAGTCGTTAAAGAAATGTGTCAAAATTGCTGATATCTAACCAATTTAATGTAAATATTTAATAGATTCTGCGGTTTTAGATGCTATGAAATATATTTGGATGGATCATGATGCATAAAGGAATGGATAAACGACTATTTCCCTCCTCACCGTCCTCTTTTTGAAGTTAAAAGTGTCATCCTAGTAAGATATAAATATGCTATAAAGACCAATATACATTAGACTAAAAATACAATATTAGCAAATGGCACAAGAAAAAGACATTACCAAGCTAGAAACTAGAAAGCGTATATATATAATTTCGTATAAATAATCTCTCATACAACTAAAGAACACTTCAACAATAACATTATTGATCTGTTCGTTATATTCATGAGTAATGTATAAAATTGGCAAGACTATCAACTCAAATTGAATAATGCTACATGGATTAGATATGCGGTGAATTACACACACTTTCTCTTCTAATTTGGTTTATAACTTATCGAAGAAATTACAACAGCCATGAACATTAAAATTGTAAATACTATACTCTAAAGAAATACTATATATTTAATCCTTAATATTTAGCATTAAACCAACTAAAGCTATAATGGATGAACCCTTTATGAATAAAAACTAGAACAATATTTGAAAACGCTCGGAGCAATAGACACGTCTTCCCGCCAAAATGTTGTTCAAATTACAGACGCTGGCATGCGGGAGCGTGAGAGAATATGCAACAGCGGTCCAGGTAGTATGTACGGCAATGCGAGGATATTAGTTCGCCATCTAAGTGATTGAAGATTCTAAGTTATATTTAAAGCATTAACCAACTTAGTCTATGATAAAATCCTATTCGCAACGACCCAAAATTGCTGTAATGGTATAATAATTAACTAAGAACACTCAGTATAGTTAGTGGTCTTATGTATTATTAACAATACTAAACAAACGTCTTTAATGTCTAGCTTTTAGTGCTAATGAGAAATTAACAGCAAAGTAGCACTGAACCATGTTTTATCTGAATATATATCGATCTTGTACAGATGTAATATCAAACGAATATTGAGACTAGAGTTTCACTGAGCAATAGCTATATATTATTAAAACAAGCACCAAAAAGTAAAAAGTGTTGAAAAGATACACTTTTGTGACTGAATAATGAGGATTTGTTGTGCAAATCAATGGCAAATAAAGAATCAAATATTAGCTTAAGTCATAGAGAGAGAGAAGAGAGAAAGAGAACATGAAAATGGGTAACTCTTTAAAATATTGTATTTATTCAAGAGCCTTATCAAGTGCAGCTTGGATATTAGCAAAAGCATCACGTCCCATGTAGTCCGGGTGGCCAGCCTCCCATGCCCGTAGACGTTCCTCATCCGTTGGTGGAGGTACCTTGAATAATTTCCTTGAATATTACATGATGACCCATTGCTTTTCGCATTAGAGAAACATACACTGCATACCTTATCATCGCATGTGTTAGTATCTTCATTGAAATAAACGTTGTCCTGTAACTATCGCTATTAGTAAAAAAAGAATGTATTAAAAATGAATACTTTCCAGATGCAAAGATACCATGCTTACTATAAGTGATACAAATGTTAGTAGTTTCTGTTCTACTCTATTGTATTAAAATATGGGATAAACAAATATAGTCTAAATCAAATAGAGTACAAACAGTAAAGCTCACTCGTGAACTGTCAGAAATTTGCGTAATGTCTTCATCCTTCAAAACCATATCATCCGCACTCCTCATTAGTACACACTCTATATTTTCACTGTCTTCGATATCGTTATGCACATACCCTATACCTCCGTAACATGCAATATCAACATGCACCCTTCCTACGGATCTATAATTTGTATTTTCTTCATTGAGATACTCCATTCCATGATTTGATGCATCCCTTGCTCTACTACAATGCTCTTGTTGGATATCTTGATCCACGGCTATTCCACAAGTGAGATCACGTGGCACTGGGGATGGTACACGTTGATCGCAAGCGATACTCACAGAAATGCGTTCTGTTCTTGGCTTCACTGTACTACAGCTCGAAATGTACTTAACCTTCAAGACATGCATTTTTGTGTACTAGAAATAACATGCATACCTTAAACGGGAATGAAAGATCGTATAATGAATGAGTATTTATTGGGTGTATATCTACTGGTCCTTGATTTACTCATTCATTGCGCAAAGATATTCTCTGTAATAAGCAAGCTGAAAATAATCGCTAAATAGTACTAACATTAGATGAAATACTTTGATAGAGTTGGTTCCAGTATTGAATATGTTCATCCTGGTGGATTGTCATCCCATGCCATGGCTTATTTGAACCTATGAAGTGGACGATCTTTGTTAATGCTCCAAACCTAAAAAATTCATGTCACTTAAACACTAAATATACTCAATAAATATATCACATATAAATTCATTATGGCACCAACTTTTTATAAGCAGCAGCATAAGAATAAAATATTCCAGCAGTCATATTATAGATGAAAGGAAGACGATGTTCAGGAGGTAAATCGCGCCAATTGGAAAAGAATTCGTTCAACAGTCCCTGGTCGCCACCGTCATATGAACCATGTGATAACGCAAAAGATAAAAGTGATCCTTAAAAAATAAATGCATAAGATAATGCAACACATTTAATACATGAATTAAACACACGATAGGTTTCCAAACTGGGGACAAATACGAAGACACCACTGTTGAAACAGTCTGGCCATCCAATATCCGGAGCAGCAGAAAACTCGTTCCTTTCGAATAGTTCATCAGAGTTTTTAAGAACCTATATAAATCTAACAGTAAAGGGGATAAATGAATTAATTGTATTATTCTCCTTACAAAAACGTTATATGGTGTTCAACAAACCAATGTATCTGCATCAAGAAAAACGGCTTTAGTATATTGTGTAAGACGCCAGCAGTGCAATTTTGTAAAAGTCACACCTAAATCGGGTCGACCAATTAGCTGGAGGTTTTCCTGTAATGGTGATAATCATTTCAAACACCGTAGCACTAAATATGTACGTATTAAGCAAAAACTTTTTTAACAGTAATAATAATACTCGAAACAAACTTCATCGTTGCTGTTGAGTACATCAACCAGTGAAATAGCGTCACACTGTTTTTCTAATTCCTTACAAAGATTAGGAGAGACCTGACAAACACAATATAAAATATAAACGAAAAAATATCGAAATATAAAACAAAGTATATAAATTTGAAAACTAAGAGAATATATATAAGGATACAAACCTGATTTGTAACCATGCAATGAACTTTCTTATTAGTGCCGACTGCTCTTAGTGAGTGGACTAATACAAGTACTCCCTGGGCATATCCGTCATTTGTTGCTAGAGTAACCCAAGCTTCAGACATATCTGACCTTAATGAAATAAGTGTCGAAATATATGACACTACAAACGAAAATGGCTTACCTATACGTGTATATCATTAGTATAAAAGACGTTAATTCTATACAACACTCAATTATTAATTTACTAATATCCATTTTAAAATGATAATTAAGAAAGTCTTAATCTTAAATAACCAAATACAAAATGTCTATGAACAAAATAAGATGTTAGATGAAAGAGTAAGAGGATAAGTGGGCAGCAAATACACAACAAGTCAGGCGCTGCCCGCTGTTCGCTGCATTTTACATTGTTCTTTACTCGCTGTAATGGGCGAATAATTTTTGGAACTATTCTTTACTTATTTTCCGATCAATAAATGTAGTATACAGTAAATAATCGACTTAGAACAGAAATTCACTAGTCATAACAAAACAACTATATAAACAAGTCCCTACCTTGGCCAGAATACTATGATATGCAAAAAATGCCTTCAAAAGTTATGTATGCTATAGTACATGTACTCCATGTGAAAACGAAAGTTTTGCTTACTGAAATTGGCATTGTAGTTATATTCAAATAAATAATAGCATATTAAATGATTAATGCCGTACTGCTTATTAAAAACTAGCCGAACAGACTTATATGTTACATAAATTGGAAAAATCAGAGATTATCTTTAACCCTTTACATCAATTGAAAACTACATTATTTAGTACTTTGAGGGTGTTGGTGGATCGAAGGCATCCTTAAAAAAATATTCCTTAACTAGAACAATCAATAACTAGTACGTCTGCAATCTCCATAGAAGATCAAACCGTATTCACTAAGTAGGTCAAAATTTACCTATAACGACATGAAATTACTGTCTTCTGAAGAATCATAATACCTTTTTAAATACAAAGGCTTCCAGAAGGTATATTAAATTACTCACTACCTTACTATTAATTATAATAAGAGAACATACTAGCGAAAGCTTACGTGAATATACGTTGATATGATGTCAGTAGCATCCTGTTTTATTTCTATTAAAATTTCAAGTAATGTGAATGGTTGGTAATATATTTCGTCAACCATGGTTTTTATTGATCTTTACTGCGGCTGGAGTTTCTCCGTTTTAAATAGCCTGCAAATGCATCCATAGTAATTTTCATCAACGTATACTCACAATTACCGATTAAAATACTATATTCAACACTAATAGTTCTAAAGAAATGATGAGCACTACGATATGTAATTTAAGAATTAAACGTTCCACATCTAATGAAGCGTATAAAGACATTACACTTTGAATTTTGAATAAGAGAAGAGCCAAAAGTTAGTCTGTAACATATCAATCTATGAAGATCTAATAGAAGTTGTGATACAGCATAATGTCATGATGAATAGTCTTATAGCTATAAATACAGTCTAACATTTTCTAAAATCCGCGCTAAATTTCAACACCCTAACACTTTAAAAAACCATTTGGCCACAACCTACTTTAAATTAGGGTGGCCTCTAAGCCTAACAATGAATACATAGATCATAAATAATATTTTAAAAAAGATATCAATGCGAATTGCAAATGTGGTACTTCTGACTTGTTACGTTGCACGTGGTGCATTGCTATCCGCTCACATCAATGTTGAAAGTAAAATGGTGATAGAGACGCAGAGCAAGGAACAAATAGGCGTCATTATGGAAGATACAAGCAAGTCATCAACAGCCCTGTGAACTACCTTGATATTAAATCTGACCGGATCAATATAGCTATTTTTATGCCAGAAATGAGCCGTAATTTCAATTAATAGATTAAATACTAGGCCCAAGAGTATATAAGGTTCTCAGTGAAGAACGTCGAACCTAAAACTAAAGTATCTACCTTTTTAAAAGAGATAATAAATAGCAGTATCCAAAAACTAGTCTACTTCCCCACGTCATAAACTGCCTTCGCTTTAACGTAATCTACATCCACTAGCCTGATACGTCAATTTTTGCACGATATACTTGAGTAACCATGAGGAATAGGTGACGTTTGATCCTAATAACTAGTTCTGAATTATAAAGAAAAAATGCACTAACTTAGGAGAAAATGACCTGCCCTCATAAAGCTCCCGATATAATCATAATCTGCTATATTTGTGACACTCATAAATGTGAAATTAGGTTGCTGTTGAGGTAAAATTGATAATAAATAGCAAAACAATGATTGTCAAAAGTCATCTCTTGTTTAAGAATATAACTGTACAATCACTGTAAAAGATTAGGACATTTTTAGTTTATATTCTCAATAGACGTAATTTGTTTAATTTAATTTAATAATTCACAAACATAAAACTACTTTATGCAATATATATAATCTCTATAAACTATCGAGATAAGGGACTTCCTTGATGTTACCGTAACTAGATATGGAAAACTTTAAAGACATCTTTGCTGCAGCTTCTTCGATATCATTGATAGTAACCTGTGAGCAATATGGGTTAAACAACTATATGTAAACATGAATTGTTAAATGGAATTACAAAATCGAAATCTTATATTTTTTGATAGGCATATATTGAATTCCACTAAAATAATGTTACCATGAATGTTACTTTATAAATCACGAATGAGAAAATCCTAATTTGATATAGAATTGCCATTTAGACCCAAAATATAAGAGGCTCACACATTTAAAAAATCAAGTGCTTCGAATTAAATCCAATAAAGAATTTTGAAGTAGACTGGCTTGGAAAGCTAATTGAATAATACGTACTACTGTATTCCATTGTGTACTGTTTGTTACCTGATCGAATTTTTACTGCTATAAAACTTGTGTTATTTATTAAGTATTATTAAAGCTTAATCTGAAAATCAGGTTTAAATTTGCAAAACTAAATATTACAAGATTTGGGGCGAATGACAATAAATATGCCAAATTCCTTATCATCTAAATTTCCTTTTAGAATTCAATTCCTATGAACAATGGATCATAACCCGAAGCTTCAAACAAAAAACCTAGTACAAAACACGAATAATCATCAAATTTCCAAAATTGTAATAGTAGGTTAATGATTTAATTAAATAATAGAAAAGTAACTCGTTTCCTTATCAAATCTCTACTGGAAAATGTTTTTCTTCTTAAAAATTAAGGAAAAAGGACGAGATACGAGAATCC
This sequence comes from Heterorhabditis indica, assembly GCA_020740425.3. Taxonomy (NCBI): domain Eukaryota; kingdom Metazoa; phylum Nematoda; class Chromadorea; order Rhabditida; family Heterorhabditidae; genus Heterorhabditis; species Heterorhabditis indica. The sequence continues at coordinate 311,238 of JAJAVP010000130.1, read as the reverse complement.
CTGTTATGTAGACCTTTGAGTTCTCTTATACGCAATTTTTTAAGCAAACGAATGGTTTCACATATGACTCTTTCAGCGGAATATGACAACCATAATTTAACACGACTTAATAAATCAAGAAAATGATGCAACCAAAAATCAATAGAAAAAATATGGTGCTTATTGTTGCGTATGATATGGTACTTAGACTGTAAATGGACAATACCACGTAGAGCCTGATAAGAATTATTATGCGTACTTGAATCACTAATTTATTAGGAATAGAATTGTAATATAATTTCTTAAAAATATAACTATATATTTAATTAAAGCCAACTAAATGAAGTATCACTACCTGTTCAATTGCATCCAAAACAGTTCCATGCGATAAACCGGCAAGAATCTGCACAGAACGGTCAATTGAACTTAGATGACCATGTGTCGAGAAATACAATATATCATTGACAGTGAGACGCTTAGCAGCTAAATGAATTCAAATAAATATTTCATCTAAAAATGTCGTTTGTATTATTAAAATTTATATAAGCTTTAAGATCTAGCGGAAAATCATTGAATGTTAGAAGTGTGCAACATAGAATACAATTTACAATACATAAATATACACTATTTATATAATTCGTTCTAGTGTTTATTTCTGATAGTCCTATCAATTTCAATAGGAAATAGAGTAGTGAGCAAGACTGTAACGGTCATATATATATAGTAACTATAGGAAAGTGCTTTGAAAAATGGATAGTAAACAATGAGATAAGTCTATGAAAAACTATATTGCAGAATTACACATTATCGATTCAATGTTCACCTTTAATTTTGCTGTACGTTATAGCTGGTATTGGAGGAATTACGAGTCTAATGATCGAAAATGTTATATATCAATCCCAACTTGTAGAGATAAATTTTATGTCCGTCATAGTCATAAAGAGATAATCCAGACGTATTTTGTACTTCTATATCAATAGAAGCTTCGTAATGTTATATCTCTTAATTGGTACTAAACTCTTCGCAATTTTTAAATCATGATTCTAGTAATTTACATAGGAACCGGCGGAAATTTCAGTTTAAAGAATATTTTTGTATCGTAATTTTCATATGCACTAGTAGTTCGAGTTAATTTGCTAAACCCTAGCAGTTTCTAATCAAAGTACTAAACATACTAGAAAGACTTACACTCGAAATCAGAACATTTATAATTCCTCATTGCATCTACAGCGCATTTTACAGTAGCCGCAATCTTTGAACCCTCTGCTACAATGTAAATGCCACATAATCCAGTATCCTTGTACACTGTCTGAAAGGCACTGATAGCACCCAAATATTGGTCTTGAATGGCACGGAAAATTGTCTTACTTCCAGCATAATTCGAAAATCTGAAAATATATTTGTTTAAAACCTGGAACATTATGCCAACTACTCAGAAAACCATTATTGTTGATATAAAAAAAACTCAATCGATGCTAAACAATAATGCATCTTTCAAAATTACTTCACAGCAGCAGATTTTCCAAGCGAGGACAACAATACCGCTTGAACTGCTACAGCCTTCACATCTCTATCAGCTGCTCCTTCACCAACCAATAATACATGTGCGAGTTTTCCTTTAGCTTCACGTCTCCATTCACCACTCTTAATAGAGAGAAAGTATTAGCTTTCAACTATAAAATAATTTTTGATGAATTATTTGCCACATAATCTATAAAACAGATCATATTAAAGGTTATAATAGTAAAGTTATTAGTATAAAATGATATTTATGCCCTCATACTTTGTAATGGCAATGTTCTGCAGCAACTACTTCACCACACCTAATGGGTGCGTGGCTATCTCCATATAAAACCAATCCATCATGGTCGATGTTATATCCATAAAGAACAGCTTTTCCCGTTACAAAGTGGGCTTCCTGGAAATTCGAAGACCTATCAAAATGTGCTTTATTTTATGACTTAAGACAAAATAAAAACTACTCACAGCGAATTTTAGCAGCGTACTGCTGTCATAATTACCGATTTCCTTTTTAGACGCATAAGTAGATCGCGCTAGTGATCCATTACGAAAGGCTGCGCGATGAATATCTTCATATAACATACCATAAGCATCTTTGTAACCGTTGTCAATAAGCATAGTGGAAAGAACCTTAAACATAAAAATACTGAATATCCATTTGTGAAATTTGCTGAGAACTTACATTTTCCATTTCCCAAGGTTTGTAAGCAGATTGACCTGCAACATGACCAAGAACTGAAAGAGCAATCATGCTTTGGTCGCGAGGAACAGTAATTGAAACACCAAAGACATCACGAGAGGTAAACGCAGTCTAAAACTGTTTGTTTTCATTATAAAAAGCTCAGGTAGGAAATTGCTTAAACAAGCCAAACTGTGCACTGTTTCATTTTATTGGAACCCAATATTCATACCATGTTACCTCCTCCTATTGCGTTGCTCCAAGTGAGGTTAACACCATGATAATTGGATGAATCAGTTCCTACTGCATTTCTCAAATGGTGTACAAGACCAGGTTGGTTAATCGATTCATAGCGTGAACCGGCAGAAAATGCTAATACCTAAAGAGTACGAGCTATTATAATGTACATATGCAAAATGAATAGCATTTGTAACCACGTAGAAATTTCAAGGAGTATTCTATGGGTCAAAACTGAACGTACAAATAAGCCATGTTTTATGTGCTAAATAGAGTACATAACATTTAGCTCTAAATATCAAAATGCTAGAACTTCCCTCAAAAACTTACTAACAAAATTACTAAGGGGGCCATGATTGTCGACAGATGCTATGGTAAGACCATTAGACAATTTCGTGAGACTTTCACCCTAAATTAACACATTATCAATACTATTCTTCAGGATTTATTTAATACTTATCCGACTTTATTAGATATACAGCGAACAGTATCACTCTGGATAGTTCGCACAGCTATGCGCGGAAGTAGCATTCTAGAATCCCTAAAGTAGAAATTATTTGTACTACCTCTAGATTCTAATGAATTAACTTATGGAATTACATGAGTAATTGATAGTATAAGACACTTGAATAAACAAAAGCAAAATGTTGCAAAAATCTTCATTGGTATATAGAGAAATAAAAGGAAAACAAGCAATTCTAATTGACCTAATCTTCTATAACAAGAATGTATTACTTGAATTTTTTGGCAGGCAGCAAATAATAAACACCCGATGACTAGTTTAACATAAAATAAACTTTTAAAAAAATATCCGGCAGTTCGTAACTTTAACGAAAGTATATGATATAAAAATGTAATGATTATAAATGTAAAACTAATACAAATACAGAAATATGAAATTTATTATTGCTAGTTTCATCTTCCCATATCAGTCTAACCTACGAGGCATGAAATGAGTTGCAGTTGAAGGTGGTCTGAAGATGGCTATCTTCTCAGCAAGTTTATCTTTTGTAGATTTTTCCATCAACAACGCTGTTTCATCTTTTTGAGTCTAAAATTTTAGAGTGAAGAACTATACTACCATTTGATTTTCTACACAGTATATCAACAATATTAATACTTATATAAATCTTCGAATAAACTGTTTCAAGCTTTTAAAAAAATCATCAAGCAATGTTCAACGAAATAATGAAGTTGAAAATTTCTTAATCAATTAATATTAAATTAAATCAAAAAACCATTTATCCCAAACCCACCCGCTGAATTGTTATCTTATATACTTGCCCATTCCCATCCAATGTTAGGATAGAATAGCCATCAAACCAATTTAACTGAAACACCATTTCTATATAAAAACAACTTTGTTGTTAAGAAATAAAAATTACATTACGTTTTCTTTCCGATAATCCCGAAAAAAAAGCCTGTAGTTGGTGAAAAGTTGAAGAAATGATATATACTTGACCCGCCAACGACAACGTACAGTACCATCTTCAACCATAGGAACCACACTAACTGCCTATACAGAAATTAATTAGGTTCACATCATCAAATTATTTTCCTAGTATTCATTAATAGTAAATCATAAAACTGGAAAAATTAATAAATTATTCAAAAAATACAGACCAACGTACCTCCATCTCTATATGAGGAAAACAAATTTGCCCCAATATACCGATGGTGCCAAAATGCTGCCTCAATTGATCTAGGTTACTAAATAAGAAATTAAACAACTTGTACATCAAGAAAACGATAACAATTATATCTTTAAAAAAACAATTTAGGCTTGGTATAACACACTATTTCTTTAAGTAAAATATTTGGTCGTCACAAAAAACGTCTTTTCGATAGAATGTATAATCCATTCTTTGATTGAACATCAAAGGGACCTGAAATAAATCACAATTCGATATATACTGGAATAAACTAAAACTTTAAAACATAAAAATAAACATATATAACTCAAGAATGGAGTATGTGTAAGAATATTCTCCAAATATAATGTAAAGTAATAAAAGCCGTACCGTATCTATTAGCCTCTTTTGCACATGCTCTAACTGTACAGCAGCTGGCTTTTCATGTGAGTAATCAGTAGAAAATACTCGATGATGGGACAAAACTTCTACACGCGAAGAACTTGTACACCCTCGCAGCATGCATGGAGAAAAATGTCGCAGCATAATCATAAGGCTAAAATCAAATTACTATCAAGGACTCATAATACACATCTTACAATACAATAATACTTTAAACAATTAAAATAAACCGTGTAGATTAAAAACAATATAAAACCCGTATATGTTCCATAACATCAGATTCCAAAGTAATTTTTGAAAATATGTTCATTCAACTATCTTGCGGTAAAGACTAGTTATCAAAACCTCTCAGAAAATTGCAAAAATTAAATTAAAACCATCATTATAGAATAAAAAAGTCAACTTTAAATGTATAACATACATTTGTAAAATAACAACTAAATATGATGGCTATTAAGTCACCTAATACAACTCCTGCTTAAATAGTTTAAGAATTTTGTTGATACATGGTCGATTTCTAATAAGGATTTCTACGTAGTTCCTCCTCTCTTCACATCCTCAATAACAACTTCTAGTTGTCGTTGCAATTCTCTTTCTTTCCTCATGTTCTCTTCATCTGCTTTAATATCAGCCATAACCTTAGCACCCTCACGATCTGAAGCTGTGATCTAAAAATAGAAAAAAATTAAGAGTAGAATAAATAATTAGGATAGCATTATATTCATTTTTCACGAACAGACCTTTCTATTGATAATTTTGTAGATAGAACCATTAGGTGAAACATGAATGTCCAAAGCACCCTCCACCGTATTAATCTTAGGCTGGAATATTCTTTCAAATTATATATTGTTTTTACTAAAAAAGTAAATATAAATAGATTTTACAAGGCGTTTATAACAAACTCTTTGTCCTAACTGATGTTATAAATATCCTACTAAAAGCTAGAATAAAACGTAGTTCCAAATCCCCACTTAGATCAGTTACAAATTACATGCTCCATAATATTATAACAGATGCTTACTTTAGCATCAACATAACAGAACAACTAGTGAGGTGCTAACGAGAAAGTTATTGAAACGTACAAAAAAATCCAATGATATTATGGGACAGCATAGTAAGAAAAATACATTTCTAAAGCACAGACAATCCGCAAATATAAATACCCGAAAAATTTAAGCGTACCTCCTTTCTTGTAATAAATGACGGCAAATATGACCATATATTAGACTCCAGGGTTGATAGTCGCCATAAAAGAACGATAACATCTTCCCCTTCATATATACATGAGCCGATTCTCTTTAAAAAAAAAAGTTAAATTCAAATAAAAATCTAGAATCAACATTTCCATCCATAATATTTGTATTCCTAAAGCATAATATCGATGGAAAACAACATCATACAGTGATTATTCATTTAACAACAAAATTCCAAAAGTTTAAGGCTCAAGCATTCTCACCTCAAGTTTGTTGTACGGTGAACGATATCGGAAATACATCTTAACTTTTGCTATATGTGTTACAAGCTGATTTTTTTGAGATAACTTGAAATTGTACAATCTGTCATCAAATAGTATATTATCTTCACATATATTGAAAAATGAAGTTAATCGTGAAGTCAGAGCCCTTGGTGCCTACAAAACTAGGGAAATTCCATTCTCTTAATTAATAACGATGTACTGTATAAGCACACTTACTATATGTTCTAACATCCAATCTATTTTGAGGAGAGTTTCTTTCGAAGGAAGTATTTTTTCCTGAGATGTTGTGGATAAATCTGAATAGAATCGTAGCCCTCTAAATAGGTTGAACTGGGGAAATGGTTTTTCTGAAACAAATATAATACAAGTTCCATCGATCACTCAATTATGCCCATTGTAAAAAAAGGCATTTTAATGAGCTGAATTTCAAAAATATTACACAAGTAATACCACCTATAATTTCAGCATAATAGACTATACTTACCAAATAAGTAATTTCTAAAGGAATTTAATTTGGGAAAATCTGCAAATTTTTTCAAAATTTGAGATCTACCAGCTATTCCTAGTACAGATTGGCAGTTCATATTTAGCCTGTAAATTTGATTAATTAGTGATGAATTGCAAATACGCTAGTTGAAACATTTATATAGGATATACTAAGACACCAAAAATTAACGACAAAAGGATCTTGTTAATTAAACATGGGCCTTCATATCACTCAGTATAGTTTTGTTTAGGCATAATATTTAAAAATTATGACAAAAATCATATAACTGAACTACAACATCAATTACTAGCTATTTCTTAAAGTGTAACTCACGTACGTCCGTGATTATGGAATAACTAACTACATCCAGATTACCGTATCAATTTCTACACATAAAAATTATGTTATAACTATTTAAATTTGAAATAGTATTCCAAAAGAAAAGCTATTTGGCATGAATTAAATGCGATTTATTTAATTATTTTTAAAACCACCACTACTTAAAGAAAATAGTTCTAACAATGGTATTACTATTCTTTTGTTATCTTGTTTAAACTATCGGTAAAAAAAGGATTATGCTTGAGCTCGCGGTCAATTTGCACATAATAAAATATGCTAAACACTGCAAATGAAAATCTTATAACTACTCTAGTAAGAGAAATGCCAGGCAATTTTTAGTTGAAAATTTTGGTAAATCAACTAAACTATATAGAATTTTCGGGAAGAAATTAGTAGAAAATTGTAGATGTCAGCAATAGTATATTTATTGTGTTCATAACTTCCCACAAATTAATGCCAATATAATAGAGTAAACTTTAAGAACAATCTAACAAAATAATTACAGAAAATATCTACTTTGCTTGTGAGGAAAGTTTGTGGTTAATAAAAATACACAACATCAGTTATGATAAAAGAATTTTGCGTGATACAGCACGAATCCAATATCTAAGTTATATTCATAGTGCAACAGCATTTATATAATAATTTTATTCTCAATAAAGATTATATCACTATTTAAACATGACTTTTTAGTTTTTGTAAGTTAACAAAATTCCATGGATGTACTATAAAAAACGAAAGTTTATTTCAAATTAAGTCAATGATTTTAGCGCTCCCA
>JAJAVP010000130.1:236355-300524 GCA_020740425.3 Heterorhabditis indica | reverse complement strand
GAATTCATCGTTTTGCTCCTTGCAACAAATGCTTGTTCCTCTGCTTTCTGTCCCTTCACTTATTCTTATTTGCCATTTTTCTTTTTCTTTCTTCTTCTTTTCATTTTATATAACTTTTATTTTTTTATACGTCTATTTGATGTTGCAGTAGATGTAAGGTCATATTATTTTCAGACGTTATGATCTTCTTCAAGATTGGATTTTTCCTATTTCCTATTGTTGCTACAATTATTCTATGTAGAGAAGAAACGGGAAGTAGTGAGTTACTGAGTTAAACATTATTTTAACCACATTAAAATGATGTATTAATATGTAATGTTGGAGATATACTGTATAAAATTTGTATTTATAAGTGTACTTTCTTAAAATTAATTAATGCAGACATGTTAAGGTAGCTAAAAATTTGTACTAAATATTAACTCAAATAATAAAGTTAACTGTCGAAACAAAATTACTTCTTTAAGTTCTACTGAGTCATTTCGTTAAGATTCAGCATGTAGTGGGTGGAGCAGTACATAAATTAGATGGTTATGAGAATAAGCAAATAACGTAGTAATACTGTAAAAATGTAGAATATGCTTAATTTAATTGCTTTAAATCTAGGGAAAATAGAGTTGCTGGTACTATTAGGGCACTACCACAATACAATTATTCTACTTTCTCCATTTGAGATAAGGTTAGATGAAACTCTGAGCACCCCCTCCCCTCTAAAGATATTTATGTTATTTGAATATAATATATGTGATAATTTTAAAACTGCTTCTAGATCCGTCAGGAGTGGCATGGGTGCCGATCCTAGCCCGTAATATTACTGAGGTAATGCGGAGTGTACTAGAATGTGATACAGATAAGGATGAAAAACTTAGAAGGATAGGGAAAATGCTTACTGTGAGTATTTTCTATTTTCTTAAGGAAGCCCAATATTCAAGTTGAGTTACAATATTTGCTGAAGTTTTTCCTTCAAATTAAGCAACTATAGGTCAAAATGTTACTTTACTTCTAGTGGAAAGTAATGCATTAAATGTTAAAATACTTTTACTAACAAATAGTTTTTTTAAAAATAGCAATTTTAGGCATCTTACAACAAAATGATTCGAGATACAGAAGAAGGAACATTAAAAATCAGGCAATTAGAGCAAAAATTAATGGAAAAAATGAATTACGTGACTACAGTACATAACTTTAATTTGTTGACTGGACTAGCATATAGTTTTCTTAATCTACTGTAACTTATAATAACGACCAGCATTAATATCATATCTTCATGGAAAATAATTTTAAATCAGGTCCTTTCTGAATCTAACTTTATTTTAAATGCTGAGTATATTTCTATATGCTCACATGTATTTACAAATTTTTTAAATAGTGCAAAATAAAGAATTTTCCATGAATTATGAAATTCTTTATGGCCTTGTCAACTTTATTCCACTTTGTTCTCTCACATTTTCCCTAATCTTACTTAAACCGGTTTTTACCCTCGTGTTCATAATGCACATTACGAATGAACTCGTTCAAATATCAAACAACTAAAAACGAATATATTATATTTTGTTATGCCTTGATTTTATTATTTCATAAAGCTTCTTCTATTTGAAGTTCAGTGTTGATGTAGAAAACTTCGAATATTTTTCACGTTCATTATTAGATTTATAGTAATCGGTTCATTATTCATTTTCATTGTCTAATTTATGATATCATAATCTCCTACCAATACTTTCTTTCTCCCTCTGCACATTTTCGGCGCTCTTTTCTCTTCTATACCAACTAATTCAAATCATGTACAGTCAAATGCACAGCAACATCAATTTCCTCTTTATTTTTTCGCAAAATAGCTACATTTTAGAGTAATTTTCGCTAAATATCTTGTCACTATTATTATTGTTCTCTAGATTGTTACATATAAGATATATTAACAACTAAAATATTTATATAACTCATCATCATTAACTACTAGTATACCATCCTCATCCTTTCTGTTTCAGGTGAGGTTTGGAATTCAGCTAGCTATTGTATTTTGCATAGGTTAGAATTTTAATATGAGTTCTTTGATCTCTTTATAACCTCGTTTTCCTCTCTCTTTTGCAGCAACTACACTTTGTATTGATTCCCTGCGCAATTCATGCCTATTATCGTACAGTCACTATTCATACCATGACGTTCTGCGCTCTGTATTTTTAGGGGACATGTTTTAAATGTACCATAAAATGACTATTGTTTTTAATGATTTTCATTCTTTGCCTCAAACTATCTTACTATATTTTCTTCTTTAAATCCATTCTTTCTTGAAATCCTCTTGCGTAGGCTAATTGTCCGTTATTGTTCGCTCACACATTAACAAGGTTAGTGTAGTTTTCTCAGCTGTTTAACAAAAGTACCATACCTGTTTATCTTTCACAAATCCACCATCCAGCAGTGTTAAGAAGGTAATTCTGAGTATACAGTGGTTGATCGAAATCACCGAATAATGCGATCGATGTCGGGTTTCCATCGATTCTGCGCCTCAATGACCTTTGCTGGCGCATTCTAATTCCATTTCTCATTATGCATTCGACTGGTAAGAGAAAACGATGACTATTACACAGTGTATTGTTGTATGTTTCAAACTCGATATCTGGTCGCTCTTTTTCTCTTCCTCGTTTCCTTACTCATTCTTTTCATTTAGAACTCATTGTCTACAATATGTATATGTAGATGAGGATTTGCACGACCATCAAAGAAATTTTAGTATAAACATCACTTGTGTTCTCACAAAAGAAAACAGATGCTCTTCTTGGTTAGAGCGAATTATACGAACAATGTTTCATAGATTATTTAATAGGACCAACTTTATACACTCTGCTAATAAGTTGGCATAAACAAAAATATTGCCTTAATGGAGATCCAAATTTAATTAGTTATATGAAATTTCTTAAATAATTAATTTGTGCAAGTTGTCGCTGTTGTTAATTATATTCATGATTTCTTCAAATAATCTTATTCTTAAGTGCTGCAATCAAGTGTATAAATGTTACCCATTACAAGATAGTTATATTTCTTCTATCTTAGACCATATTAATATTTTTCTTTTCTAACCTTTCGAAGCGCTAATGGAGAAGTTTCTACTCTTTGGTGAATGGAACACCTACGGTTAAGATATTTCACATATCACTTTCTTATAATCCCATTCTTTTGAGTACTTTCTACATATTATTTCATTCTTTTGCAGCCTAATTTTAAATTAATTTCATTCTGTATAATAATCGATCGAGACACCTGCCGGCACCATCGCGACATGATCTGCAATACGATTACATGACGTGACGCTGGGTGGGGGGGGGTCTTGTCGTCTTTGATTCTCAAGGTTTCTTACATGGCTGCTATTTGCCGTGCTGTTACTGTCTTTTTCGATTTCTTAAACTTTTATAAGTAGTGCTGAATAGTTCTACTTTTCGTCCATATATTTTTTTTCCTCTACCATGAACTTCTAAGATATTTCATTTCCAACAATATAAGATATATTATTAGAGCTACCATCACTGGGAATGTTTCAGACTTGGTTATAACTGCGATTTTTAGGTCCTCCATATATTTATACTAATGATTTAGTATAAATATGCAGTGCACATTTAATTTTTGAGATAACTTTCCCTAATATATCTTACATTCGATTGATGTAGCGTTTCGGTACGCTGTAGTTTTTTGACCTGTTAGCCCAGTTTTTTACTTGGTAAGGATTACCTATTATATGACAGTTACAATATTTGAATTTACTATAGGGTCCTCCGCCAGGATGATCGGAGCGATCGTCCCTTATGTAAGTAAAATACGTAGGTCATATCAGTCGAATGACCTAGTTGATCGACTAAATTACCAGTATACAGCCATGTTGGTTGCACTCGGAGCTATTACGTTGGCTGCCACCCAGTACGTGGGTAAGCCGATTCAAGTAAGTATTTTCACATTTAAAGTTACTCTTTCAGTATTATTATTGGATTTTTTCGGCTTAAAGTGACTGATGAAACTTTGAAACTTAGTATGGAGAAGCTGAGCTATTATTATATGTATCTAATAATGAATGTTTTTGTTATGACCCTATGAGCTTCAATATGGAAAATTACACCGGGTTTTAGGCTAGACATTAGAATGTTGTATGACTACATTTTTTGTTTACTAGGAAGGTATTATTTACTTAAAGTCACCAATAAAGCTAAAAGAATCTCTAATTATTTACTGTATTTTAGTGTTGGGTTCCTGCTCAATTTACTGGTGCCTGGGAGAAGTGAGTTTTTTAGACCTTCATCGCAAAATACACAACATGTATAGTTTGTGAAATTAATTTTTCTCTTATGCTTTTTAAGCACTCTGCTTTTGAACTGAATAAAGCTTAGAATCAAAAGTATCATTACAATATCACAAGTACCAAATTATAATAATCAAAGCATTTTCGTGTAGTCATACTTGAAATTAACTCAGTCAAGTGAATGTGAGCAAATAGTGTTTTTATTGGGATTTATAAAACCATGCAATAATTGACTACATCAGAAACCACTAGTGAATTACTAAGTAGTAAGTGTTTATACCAACCTTATTATTATCCAAATGGAAAGCTTTAGGATTTTACACTTAGTTCGCTTACATATGTGATCGGTTAATTTACATATTTTTTCCTCTAAATAGAGTGTATTTTGTATCATAGATTGATTTAAAACAACTTCTCATTGAGGTATGCTGAAACATACTGTTTCATCAAAGGATCATACTTCTTGCCAGACGATCAACATCCAAATGATGATTTTATTGAGAGAGACAAAGCGGTGGGGAACTAGCTGTAAAATTAGATATAATGCACAGTAATTAATAGTGTGAAGACTATGGTTAGGTTAGAGCCTACATATTCTTAAATGATAAATATCTATTTTTCTTGCATCAATTACATGGTCGATCTCTGGTACAAGCAATTAACCTTTTAAAAATAATTAGTCATATTAACTTAATATGGAATTACTTTTCCAGTAAATAACTGAAAGTAGCGTGGTTAAAACATTCCATTCTAATGTATTATCACTGTAATAGGTGATCGGCTACTACCAGTGGGTGCCATTGATGCTCGCCTTTCAATCCTTTCTGTTTTATGCTCCATGCCTCTTTTGGAGAGCATTTAATTTCTCAACTGGTGAGTTTCTGCAATCATTATAATCAAATAATTTTGCAATGCTTATTTATGTAAGTGTAGTTTGATAATGATGCACTTCCAGTCAGACAGTCGTCGCGTATTTGTCACCGAAAAGTGCTTCTGTAATTTATGAAATAGATTTTATATAGTTTTTCTTGATAATAAAATATAAGTAATTGTAGGTATTAACGTCAAAGAGGTGCTTGAGTCTTCTGCCAAAGTCAAGAAGAATGTAACGGTTAAAGAGAGAGAAAACCAGGTAGAATTTAAATTAGCATCATGAAATCCGCAAAATAAAGCTGACTATTTTACCTATATTTTACTTAAATTGATTGTCAATTACAAAAATAGTCTATTAATTTGGTTAGATGACACTAATTCTAAAAGCCATAGTCGCTGTTGTTATAGGTTGCCAAAGCAGCCATTCATTTGCAAGAGGTTCTTGAATTACAAAGGGAACTTAAGATAGGTCGGTCGATTACCAATCTTCATTTCACATATTTTCACGTAATATTTACTGCAATTTTTAAATTTCTTTACTTTATACTATTCCTATACATGTTTAAGTATCAATGGGATATATTACTACAACTGATAACATTTAAATTTCTACCCAAAAATAGTTCATCTTAATGTTTGTTTTTTTTAACTTGCATTTCAGGAGCGGGTTTATTATCCAAACTACGCAAATCTGGCTTCTTTCTCTCTTTACTTTATGTTTTTACTAAACTCCTATATGTGGTGAACATTTTCGTGCAGGTCTGTGATTTTATACACCTCGCAAAGATTATGTTAAGATTCTTTTCTTAATTTTTATTTGGTTAAGATACAGTAGGCGAAGGCCTTTGTGCGAACGCCATTAGGACGAAGGGGTTCTGCGATATCATAAATGATACAATTATTTGGGCTTAGTTCAAATCACGAAGACTATCTAACCAAACGTTTTTTAATTCTAAAGGAAAGAGTACTGAAAAGTGCTATTTCATATTTAAGCGCAAAGCTGTTAGGCTGTTCGTAAACGTATATTATGAAGTATGTTCTAAGCCTATTACTCCAACACTACTTTTGAAGAGCATTCATGAACCGCAGTAGGCAGTGCTTTTTTATGATTAGGAGTACAATAGTGGTGGCTGTTCTTGCTTTCCATAATTGATTTATATTGAAGAAAGTAAGAAAATACTTTTAGCGATCTGCAAGTAGAAGTATAAAATAGTAGCCACAATATCTTATATATATTTCTTATGAACTTATTTTTAATTGTGATTCTGAATAATATTCTAAGGGTAATAATAATAATAATAATTGTAATATTACAGTTTTGCATCTTCTCCGCTTTTTTGGGCACAAATAACGCTTTTTGGGGATGGGATATCTTTACAGATATCTGGCAAGGAAGAGAATGGAATGAAACGGGAAATTTCCCAAGAGTTACTATGTGCGATTTCACGGTGAGATATATCACCAAATTAATCACAAGACGAAGGTGTATAATTAAATTATTAGGAACTGCTTTATATAAACAGAATATTACCTTGCAAAATATAAATAAAAGGCGATCCGAATTCCATATTTTATATTCTGAAAACATGATCAGGTCCGAGTACTTGGTGCTCTTCACCGTTGGACAGTGCAATGTGTACTAATGATCAACATGTTCACGGAGAAAATATACGTGTTCCTTTGGTAATAAATCTATTCCTTACATTTTTTATTATTGACATATAATTATCTTTTAAAGGTTCTGGTTCATTGTTGTTGGAGTTCTGTCTGTTATCTCACTGATATATTGGGTAGTAGCGCTCGTTTTTAGCAATTTCCAACGGGAATTTGTCTCGAAGTGAGTATATAAATACTCCAAAAATTGAATGATATAATTACATCTATAACTGTGATAAATTTTCAATTCGCTTTAATTCATAACCGATTACAAATAATTCCTTTTTAATTGTAATTTATTAATTTCACTCACATTTTTGGTTTAAATTATTGACTTAACTAGTACATGAATTACTGTTAAACATTTTTATTTTAGATATTTGCGATGTATGGGAGAAATTAGTGAAGAACCGACAAGAGTAGAAGAGGAGAAGATTAGAGGTTTCGTAAGAAACTGTCTTACTGCAGATGGCGTATTCCTCTTAAGGCTTATTCAGGTTTGAATGTTATAAGATGGTAGCAGACTTCACTTATGATTCTTACTTTTTTCTTGCTGTATCTATTCTAAAGTGTTATATAGTATATCTTACCTATAATAGTTATAATGGCCTCGAAATAGGTCACTTACGATATATTTCGTGCATCAGATGATTCTATACCATTTTAAGACCAATGGAGGTGACATATTAGCCGGAGAGATTATTGCTGCCATGTTTCGACACCACAACGAACGGCGTAAGCCTCCTACCTCAGAAGATTCTTTCGGTGATAGCCCAGACACTACGGCTACTCTGCCACGTTAGAGAGCCTGTGTATTAGTCACTCTACACCAAGATCATAACTCCTAGGTTTATTTATCCACTTTTAATTTCATATTAAACACCACCATATAGAACAAATTATTTTATCTCAGTAGCCAGTAACTTTATAAATACATGGAATTATGCGAATTATAAATCCACGATATCACCACTTGAGGGTATTTTATCCGTATTAGAAATTCAGATACATTCCCTTCTGTGAATAATTAGTAATATCACCTCTCATTTTTGTCATTACTTCACTAATATTTTGATTAAATATACAATAATGTGGTACGTATAAATAGGTTTATATTATTTTGCTTAAAATAACCGTTGAGAACAAATAGTGGCATTATTTAATATTTAGAAAAGATCAGGTAAAATATTTCAACATATAAAATATTTGTGAAAAGTGAAAAAATTACTAATTTGATATGTAGCTGGTAGAATGCGAAAACCACTATATAGAAGAAAAATGGATTATTAAAACTAAGCAATACTAATAATTAAGTTTACTGATAGTAATAGTAAGACCCATGCCACTCTTTAACTTTCCATTTCCTCTAATACTTTAGCATCTTCCATTGGATCCTTAGAATCCTTCTTGGTACTCATATCGAGGGGTTCAACTTGGTCTACACCATCACCTGAGGCTCGCTGAACTATGAATTCACAAGTTAATACTCAGAAAAAGCAACCTTAACTATTTCAATAATAAATGGAATAATAATTTTTATTAAAACATCTAAACCTCACCACATTCCCTGATTTGTACTCTGATTCCCAAAGGTCACCATCACCATCAACTTCATCCTAAAAGGAAAATTACAAATACAGTTTGTTCTCATGATAAGTACTATATATGCAATAGCTTACTACTTTGCCGAAGAAACGTTGTTCTATGCGCCCGTTTGAACTATCTGTTGGTATCCAATCAATTCCTGTAACTCTTGCACCGTTCTCAGTTACTGTAGTAACCACATTTATGTTCTTGTCCAGTGCACGAACAAATTTATCAGCTTTCTTATAATGTCGTGAAGGTGTTTGTAACAATTCACAAATCCTAAATTTACATAATAAGATTGGCATGATCTATATTTTAATTATTACAGAGTACATTTTGCATAAATAAAATTAGTATAAAAGTAATAAGTACGTATCCTTGCCTCTGCCATGTGAATGGTGCTCCATCAAATTCAGAAGCTTTGTTCAATATAAAATCATAGGCTTGTTTTAATTCACTTCCAATAGGTTGCTCTGTAGAACAACCATCACGCTCATAATCTATTCTTATCATTTCATCCATTACGAACTGAAATATGCCACCAATTTATGCTGTTAGTAGAATGATTTGTGAGATGTTCCTTTCTATAATTAAATATAAAAAGAAGAAACACCTTTATTTTCCACAAAAATGCGGGCTTTATTATATCCCATGGCAAACATGATCGACCAACTTTAGTAACATACTCAAAGTATGCTTCAACATCTTCGTTCGGATGTTGTCTAATTGAATTATCCGCACGTTTAACCAAGCTATTCTCAAATAGATTATCATTAAGCACTCACATTATAATATTCATCAAATAGAATAACAGGAATATAATAAGCTACCTCATTCGGCTTTTGAAATTCCAGAAGCGCTTTTCTGTATTTATCGAGAACTGCTGTATCAGCGCGTCGACCTCGATCCCCAGAGAGTTCCGTAACAGGCGCCATTAGCAATGGAGCTTTAAAGACAATGTAAAATTATTAGACAGACAAACAATACCACCTATTATGAGTGATTTTTCCAATAAATTTGTGCTACCAAGTGTTATATATAGTAATTTAGAATTCCAACACAAGCGAACTTATGAACCGAAAAAGAAAATAGAAACATCAAAATTCTCGATACATTGCTAATTCGCAACACCACTGCCATAAATTCTATGATAGTCAACTGACTTATATAAGGTAAATACAAAGCAAAAATTTTTTTGGATCAATAAGTTCTTCGAGGAATCACGCTACTCATGTAAGGATTTCAATCCAACCCATAACAAAATATAGTAATTTTCACGTTAATGATTCCTTTCATTTCCCACTATTATAATAAATACAAATATCAGGATTAGAAAATATCTCCACAAATAATTAAGGTCTTAAAATGTTATCTTCCTGCAGAAACTACATTAATTTCTTTCCATGTTATTTGAATACATTAATAGTAAAATATTAATGGTACCTTCAAATCTATCTTATACAGTAACTATTTTTGAAAGAAAAGTACTATATTACTATTATATTCACAAATAGAATCCCAAACTAGGCACATAATCATATTGGAAGGCGGATATTTATTTAGGTTTTCATTGCATGCTTATAAATAGCACCACTACCATTGCGTATTTTACAAATTTCTTATGAATTAAAATTTGTGAATCCATTGTTTCTATTATTGAGGAAACAGTATTATAGAGATTTAAATTACAATGGCGTGATAACCAGTATCATTAGATAATGTTGACATAAGAATAAATGTTTTACTATTGATATTTTGAATTTTGTGACATACAATTCATTAACTCAGATTCTTTATCATCCAATGCAATAATGAATTCTGTTTCTGGATACCGTTATTCTCGTCTTAACGAGTCAGATGTGACTTTAGAGGCCAATTCGAATGTATCCCAGTTTGAGGATATTGTATTCAAACAAGAGGTATACTCTAATGACTCCTTTAGTTGTGTTTATAATACTTGAGAAATTTTATGAAAGTGACAGATATGTTATTAGAAAAAATAGTTTCTAGCAAATCATACGTGATCAAGATGATGATCTTGAACTAGTGGGTAGGTCAGTCAGCACACTCAAGGAAATGAGCTACAAAATAGGAAATGAGTTAGACCAACAATCTACGTTAGTTTAAATGATTTTTAGACTAGAAATAAAACATTTTAGTGATTAGTTTTATGCTAGTATTTCTTTATTAATGTATTTTAGTATGTTAGATGACTTGGGTCAGGATATGGATCGAGTTGACACGAAGTTAGATGGGGTGATGAAGAAAATAGCTAAGTTAGCACATATGGATGATGGTGAGTAATAATGTCTTTAAAATCTACAGTGTAAGAATGCACCAGATATTGATTTTATTCCATAAAAGGGACCTTTTCTATTGGTGCGTTAATCCTTTGGCTTATAAGGCATAGTCCTCAAATGCGATGTAGTTTTTTTTCCAGATAAACGACAGTGCAGGGTGATCTTGATTCTAAGTGTCGTATTGTTCTTCTTGGTGTTTTTATTAATTGTTCTTTAAGTGATATCCTTAAAGTTATTTATGACTTAATAATGTGTTGTAACTAATGTCATTAGTATGGGTTTTGTATCAATGCATGTCTTCACTTTCGTGAGAAGAGCATAACTGTATAATATGGTGTTATAGTTTGATTTCTGCATCACTCTGCGTAAATAAAATATACTAATAAGCCTTAGTATAATTACTTGAAATCAAGTAGGTTTTATACATTTAGATTAACTAAGTATTGAGTTATTTCTTCAAACCGTGGGTATTATTTTGAGTGCCTTAATATTATTATGTAATTAATACAGTGAATGATATTTAAAAGTGAGGCTCTAAATGTTATTTATTTATTCTGGGGGTTGGAAGTACTAATTTTAGATCACTTAGTTCGTAACCGTTTTGCCTATTTTATGGCTAAATAAGTAATCATTACCCTATCATTTGCTATCAACACCTAACCTAGGCGGTCGCTTCGGACTATTGATTTTGTCAAATAATTATAAAAATATTTTATTCTAGGGTGTTTCTAGCTAATGGCACATTTCTTTAATAAGCTTATACAACTAATTTCACTTGGATGTGCTGTCGTATTTTCTTTAGAGCACGACCCTAATGGGTATATTATTTACTGTCCATGTATGGGTAAGTTAATCAAAAGATTAATTTAATTGGTTTTGTTTAGTTTAATTATAGAAGTAGATCTTTCGAAATGATGTACAGGGCGCTTTGGGAATCAAGTGGATCAAACGCTCGGAGTGCTACAATTCACAAAATTCCTCGGTCGAACACTAGTGCTCCCTAATTTCGTGGAGTACAAACATCCACAAACAGCTAGTTATACTCATAATAAACTAGTAATTTAAGAATTAGCTGCTGTTCTAAATATCGAGCTTGATTTATTCTAGGTTATGGTGCCTTTTGAGCATATTTTTCAAGTTTCTGCTGTTTCCAAATATTTGAAGGTTATCACTATGGCGGAATTCACAAAGGATATGTCTAAATTCTGGCCGAAGAATAATCGGACAGGTAATATTCAGAAGTAATTTTTTTCATAAGTAAAATGTTTAGTGTAGGTGATTGTTGTTTTTCATTTTGGAGAGCTTTGTTTTTCTTTTTATTTCTCACTTGTCTTTCTATCTAAGTGGAATACAGATTTCAGTTCTTTGTTGGTCTCCACGCCAATCAATTTATGATCCAACGTTACCAGAGAGTTGTAATGCTAAAGAAGGTAATCCATTTGGTCCGTACTGGGATAAGATAGGAGTCGATTTCACTTCTAACGCATATTTCGGTGATATTCCGGGAGGATTTGACCTTACTACACAGAGCTCTTTGAAAGCATGGACTGAAAGGTTATATAATAATTGATAATTATTATGCCAACAAATAACAAGGTCTTGACTTAATACTGCATAGTTACATGTTTTTGATTTGATTAGGTTTCCATTTTCTGAATATCCTGTGCTAGCATTCTCATCTGCTCCAGCTTCATTTCCATCTAGACAAAGTAGTTGGGAGCTACAGAGGTAAAGTCATGTGTAAATAAGTTTGAGCTATTCAAAATTAAGACTCGTTGATTATGTAATTACAATTGCTCACGTATAGGTATCTAAAATGGAATTCAAAAATCATTACTCGTGCTAAGCATTTCATCAATAGTAAGATTACTCGACCGTTCTTAGCAGTACATTTGAGAAACGATAAGGATTGGGTATGCTGCTCTTAATATTTTTATTCTTTTATTATCTTAATCGATGAAATAAAAAGCTCTGCACTGAACTAGTTTAATTTTTTCAGCCATTATTTATTTTTAAAAATAAGGGGACAGGAATTCAGGTATCACTACTGTAAATCAGTTATTCATTTTAATATCTAAAGGATCGAGTATGTGATCATATTTCTCCAAATGGTGTTGATCAGCCACTGTTTGCATCAGCTCAGTGCCTAGGCGATGGAAATTATGACGGAAAATTGACCAAAGAGATATGTTCTCCATCAAAAGAGACAATTCTTGATGATGTTGGTTGTTTTAGTTTTCTTTTGTTGTTTGATTCTTGTCTCTTCAAGACATTTTATATAGGTTTCTCAAATTTAGTTAGTTTTTGTAAATGTTTTTATTACTGTTCAGATTATCAGTGAAGTGGGTAGAATTGGTGCTAAATCGGTATTCGTTGCTAGTGATATGGATCATATGATTGAAGATATCAATGATGCGCTTCGTGCGTATGATGTATGTTATTTAAGTTTTTTTTTCAATTAAATGATAGAAGAAATTAGTTACTTGACCCTCTTAAAAGCTAAATTTATAGATCTTTGCTCATCGTCTCAATCCTGATGACCCTTACATTTCATTGGCAATACTAGGACAGGCTGACCACTTCATCGCCAATTGTGTTTCTACTTTTTCACACATAGTGAAGCGTGAACGTGACTATAGTTCAAAAGTGGTTAAAAGTACTTCCTTTTTTGGTTTACGACCCAAGAAAAGAAAAATCGAATTGTGATAGGCTATATTTTATATGTCAAATAAATGTTGAATTCTAGATTTTAGTTTTGTGAATATTTTCACTATACTTTGATTTATGACCTGTTACACCGGATGGTCTTACTTATGTTGTCCTGAGTACACTAGTTTAAACTTTATATGACTGCAAATACATATTTAGAATGGGTCCTGACAAGGATGTCGAGAAGTTATTATCTGGATATGATGTATTTGAACCAGTGGAATATAATAAGGTGATACGGTTTACTTAAGGAGAACAAACCTAGGACTAAGATCAGTGTCTCATATGATTCGAATAATTCAAAAGTATTTTATTTAAGGCGTATTTAAGTGTAGTACCTGTTCTGTAGTTATATCCACAATAAATGAATGCGGTATTTGTAGGTACGGTGCAAACTCACGGGTCATGAATTACCAACTCGATTGAATATTCTTAAAGAATACATAGATACAAAGAAGTTTAAAACGGCATGGGAAGTACACAAGATCCTGGAAAATAACCTAGATTTATTTGATGATTTGGGGTTAGCTTATTTTATCCTTAATGAAATTATTTATTCCACCTCTTCTCACCCTTCCATTCCTGAAACCTTTAACAGAAATGAAAAAGTTGGTTGTCGTGTTACTAAGAAGGTCATAGCAAAAGATCCAGAGGATTTGAGACGTCACCTAAATGGTAAAAAGTTCAAAAAGGCTATAGAAAGAGGTAAGCTAAGTCTATAGGTAAGAGTCAATTTTGATTTTTGGTCTTTTGGCGTAGAGCTAGCAATTTTAGGTTTAAATTTAGTTTATAATAGTATTCAATTACCACGAAATTTAATAGTACAATATTAATGATTATTACAAATATTCCTGTGGTTCTTATTAATAAAAGCTTTACTAATGAATGTTTAGAGCGCATATTTCAGGTATCACTGGGGAAGAGGACGTTGAATCAATAACGAGCAAAGACACTACTCCGACTCATCAGGTTGTATCAGATTTAGAGGATGAAATTATGGATGAAGAAGAGCATTCTGGTAGGATGTTATAGTTAAAATTTATTAACTTTTACATTTTCTGAATTATATCATGGCATCAAGATCACCTGTCAAATTACTAAGGAGAATTTTTCAAGAGTTCCGATTATATGTTGAGGTATTTTTTGGATTTGAATATTATTGTATAATAAATTTAGAATACAAAGACTCTGAAAACCCTCTTGTGGATGAAGATAGCTACGACTTTGCTGTTATGGATGTTAAAAATAAGAAGAAGAAAAGAAATGTTTGTAAAACACATCATTTTATTTTATTATGTTTGCATCATTGGCATTTTTGTTCTATGTAATATTTTGTTTTTTTATGAGTATAACTAAGCTTATATTCAGACGGAAGGCAAAGGGGTCTTAAGTAAGAAAAAGAAGAGAAAGGTCGAATGAAATACAGTAGAAGATAATGGACCTGCACCAGAACATTGTATTTGTTTGGCATGTTTTGTTAGTTTTAAACATTATTGGTCGTTGTTTTTTGCTTTTTGTAGAGTTGCTTTTTTGTCTGAATCTTTGTTGCGGCCCCAATTTTATTATTTGCTGTTCTTACCACTATTATTTTAATACAATTTTAAGAATCAAATCAATATGATTAAACTTTTCTTTCTTTAAATTTTATAAACAATAATATCCCAACAAAAGACTACAGTATATTATTAAAACTACCTAGGTTGTTTTAGTTGTCATGACAACCGCAGCATCATGCATAGAGGTATTCTAGCTATCGAAATTATTAGTGATAGAAGTTATGTCTTCTGAGGTACTAACTTTTATCGTACAAGCCCTTAATCAACCTCCATTTAATTGTAATACTACTCTTATTTCATTCGATTCATGGTCACCCAGTAAACTTCTTCAACAGTTCAGTGATGTCATAAGGTGAGAATGGATGTTTTATCCTAAATGTGCCAAATGGTATTAATTTTATAAAGATAGAGTTAGCTTAATCAGGCTTAAGTAAGTGAATATAGAAACTTGGATATGGTTCAGTTTTCATATAAATGAGCAATAACAAGTGGATATTACAATTCTGAAATTATAGGCAAAAGGTTATATTATCTATATGAAAGATTCACATTTTTAATCTATCCTGATGACAAAACGTTTAACTGGAATTCGAAAATCTATAGACTAAAGTGGTTAAATAAAACGTAGTATTTTTAGCTGGATCACACAGACAGATAATATTGATATTACTAGAGAAAGTGCGGATGAGACAGCCATTCGACTGCTTCATCACTTAAAAATACTAAAATTTCGACCTCCTACAGACATTGGGGAACTGTAAGTGGTAATTATCAAATATAATTCAATAGTTTCCTTGGAATAGATGTGGGTGTTTGTAGAGAAGAATGGCGGGCTGGCTTAGTAGAAGGGGCTAAACGATCGATATATCCTGTGTTATTTTACATATTCTCCAATGTAGATATGCTCAAACAAAGGGCATACTTAGCTAAATATCTAGTAAAGGCGAGTTGGCATTTTGGAAAATAGGTTTCTACAGTTAACTGTTTTCCTCGCATTGAATTTAAAGTACTTAGTACTAGTTATACAATTATTAGGTTGAAATACCTAGTGGTATTCATGATGCAGAAACAGCACAATTACAAAATGAACTTGGACAGCTCATGGAAAGATTTAAGGTAACTTCTATTTAATTAATTAATCATAGGTAAATCATATATATTAAAGAAATGGAATTTGTCAAGTTCTAACCAACATTATATATATTAATCTAGTTTTTCATTTAATAAAAACATCAAAAATACCATTATTAATATTCTGGGTAATTACGTGGTTGAAAATTTTTTAACCTAATGTGGTTTGCTTAAAAAAATCATTAATATATTAAATCGATATTTTTATTTGTACATAAGATTATGATACGCAAATAAGTTTAGAATATAGGAATAGTTTGACAGGAATCTCACGCTCAGGTGGTAGAGGTACAACAAGATAGTCTTATAGTAGATGAAATAAAAGCAGATCTCAAATCAATGGAAGTCGAGAAGGATGCTCTCATCAGAAAAATAGAGAAAGCTCATCGAAAAGTGCAAAATATGCCTGGATTGGAAAAGTAAACATTTCTATCACCTTAATTAAAGAATACACTTTATGATTTGTGAATTACAAGATTATTAATATATCTATTTTGAAATGAAATGAGCAGGGAACACAAAGCATATAACAATCTTGTAAACAAAACGCCATGAAAATAGTAAATGTTCTCATTATTTGACAGTTTTCTATTACTTCAGATACATGGCATCAGCCGAGAATCTACGCAAGGAAAGGGAGCGGCTAGCAGATATGAATATTCAAAAAACGGAACAGAGAAAAGGGGTTATTTCACTAAAATATTTTCCCTTAATGCAAGCCTATTTTTAAAAAAATGTTCAAAGTGCACATAGATATAATAAGGTGACTATAAAGTCCTAAAAATAAAAGAAAAACACTCCTTAATTTCTTTACTGTTACATGTGTAAACATAAGAGGATACATTAAATAAGTATCAAATTTCCTAGAATTTCTTGCCTTTTATATCAACATGGTTACTTTTGTTGATTGTTTTTAGTGACATTTAGGTCATTCTTGCTGAAAAGAAACTACAAAGACTTAAAGAACAGTTAAAAGAAATCCAGCAAGCAGGAGAAAATATCGACCCTACTAATCTTTTAGCTCAGTTGGAAGTGGGTTGCCAAATACTGCTAAACATAGTTTGTAATTAAAGTATTTTTGATCTTATAGTAAAGAAAAGTACTAGTTTAGGATGAAATTTCTACAAGCAAGTATCTAGTACAAACTAAATTGTCCAAAGAAATAGAGCACAAAAGACAAATAGTTGGAGAACTGACGAAAATATCTTACTTGCCGGCTATTGATCAGAACGACATTAAAAAGCTACAGCAAGAGGTAACTTAGATAAAACTATTTATAGACCAAAGTGGTGACCAATTTTTGCCTATTTAGCTTTAATTTATTTTAGTTATGCACTCATAGAAAGTATGTATTGCAAACTATTGCTAAATTGTAGCAGAACCCATTCATTTTTTAAAATTCTATATGGTTTTATCCTTATTTTTTCCCGTTTATGGCTTTTTAAAATATTTGGTAGATTGCTGCAAGAACAGACCGAATTATGGCTCTCGAAGAAGAAAGAGATAAAAATGAAGAAGGACTCGATGAAAACTTTAGGTTTATAAATATATATTTATATATAACAACATTAATTTCCAAAAATCTACGGAGAAAGTTTTCTTTAGCATATTTCGTCATCAAGCAGCCACAGTAGAACGAAGGAAAAACGGAATAGCTCAAAAATTACAAGAAGCCAGGTTAGAGTTATGACAAAATTTCATTGGTGAAACTGATAATTCACTTAAATGTACAAATTCCATGCCAAAATATAGAAGTAAAAACTTGTATACATATTTGAAAGTGCATATGCAAACGTGATTTTCATTAAGGCAAGAGTTAACTAGACTAGAAGCTCAGGTGGAAGAAAAGAAAGAAATTCTTCGCAGTACAACTGGAGCTGATGTAATGAGTGTTAATCAGGTAATTAACTTTAGCTTCGGCTAGTCCACTTTAATTAATACAATTAACTCTATATTTATTAATAATACTTTTTCTAGACTATTTAATGTCTTTTATTATTATTCCTCCCTTAGTAACTATCTTTGTTAACATAGATAATCAGAACTAGGCTATTTGCATTTTCTTCCTTCAGTTCAAACAGTTCGTTGCTGCTATAAGAAGCAAAAAGGTCGAATATAAGAAGAAGAAATCAACGATTGAAGAATACCTGACTGAAAGGGAACTCATGATGAGGACGATTGACCTTCTTTCAAAAAAATTTGAATCATTAAAAGATAAAATTGTGAGGATGCTATAAAGAAAGGAATAGTCAGGAAACTAATTACTAAATAAAATTTTATTTAGGAGAGTATGGGTGGAGAAGTGGAAGAAGCAATTCCAATTCCACTTATAGCACGACCAATGACAGCAGCCCCACAATTTAATAATATAGAAGAACTGCGGTATATGATTAAGGAACTTATGGAGAAATTAGACAAAAAAAGAGACGAAATTGAGCCACTGAAGAGGAAGAGGGAAGAAAAACAGAAAGAATTTAATGTTAGTTAATTATACCGCGTTTAAAGTAATGGGTGTTAATGTTTTTCAATATAACCAGAATTGATTAAAGTTAGAGATAGGCTAGTAATTCTATAAAAAAATTAATGAATTAATGAAACCCAATTTCTAAATAAAAAGAAAATATATGCTAATTAAGAAGCAAGATGATATCGTACGCAACCGGAAGAATGAATATGATCGGCGCAAAATGCAGTTGGAGAGTGGTTATGCGGAATTAAAGAAGGTTAGTTCATAAGTAAAAGTTAAATAGTTATGTCTTGTAATTCAGTTGGTGACTGAACTGGAGGAACGCTATGTAGCAGCCACGACAGATGTAGACGCACTAGAAAATAATATTAAAGAAGCTACTGAGGATAGAGATAGGTTGCAGAAAGAAGAAGAGGGAGAAAGTGTAAATAATGAATTACAGGTATGACCTCCTTTTACTATTTAGAGTATTTGTGTACTAAAATATCATCTTATAATTTAATTTTCTGTATTATTTGAAATTTGGTCAAACAAAACCAAGGTTGACTGAAAATTAGTGGTTTATTGCACAGAATATGTAGAAAGTAAGTTTAAGATCAGTATTCATGCGGCTGAAGAAGAAGCAAAGAACCTGTTACGGCTTTGTGAAGCTAGGGATGGATCTGATACAATTCAACAAGTTGCCATGTGGCGCGGCTTGCTGACCATGTTCGAAGCTAAGCTCTCTGATCATAGAGAGACCGAGTGTGTACAGTGTATATTATGTTTAATCATTACTGAATTCTATTTAAGTGAAGGCTATTTTATTATATTATGTTTTTGTTCAAAACGATTGAAAGAATTGTTAGTAAGGTATTTAAAAAACTGTTTTTCAGTAGAAGTGAACTGTCTGGAAAATGAAGAACTAAGAAGTTTCTCGTCACTTATAGTGAATAACCCTAAAACAATAAATTTTTACATGTTATGCATCAGATTTTCTAGACGGTTATGGCCTAAGACCTTGAGTGACGTACTTAGCTTTTAAAACTAAGTAACTCTTACAATAGCTTGCTCTGTTTTCTATATTGTTTAAAAGTCAGGTTATATTCTATTTCGATTATTAACTATTTTATAACTTAGCTCGCTACCTAATCAGTTTCATATAAGATTTAAAGGAAATTAAATAAGCCCTACAAGGTTAGGTAAAAAAGGGGAATGGTATAAAATCCCTCTGTAAAAACATTTATACATCGATGATCTGCTATGGACAAAAGTTTGAACTTTGTTCCTATGAAATGCTTTAATGCATTTAATTAGTGGTAAAGTTACCTAAAGAATATCAGAGTACTAGCTATCAACACAAGCTATTGCTACTTCAGAAACATCACTAAGAAGAACGAAAATCAAATAGAAAATGAAAGTGAAAAGATAAGTGGATAGCTAGCCAAGTTTGTGTTGTTCTTGATGTACTGCAATTTCCTCTGTAAGTTGAAATCAGATGTTTGTTTAATCCTGTATATTGTGGAAAATAGGTAAGCATTGATAAGAAACATTTATTAAAACCCGGACAATACAAAACCGTTATTTTTAAGCAAGATATATATGCATTCCAATGCGAAAATGGAGTTAAGCTCGTTTGCGTGATCCACCTTCATTTGTATAGGCTAAGCCATCACCACCTTGAGCATGGGTGGCTGGAGGCTTCGGTTTATTATTTTCTTCTTGTTGGTAGCAAGCATTCACATTGTCAGCAGGCTGGAATTAAACAATAAAAATTTCATTTATGAATAAATTAAATTGAGTTTTTAAGTGAACTCACAGGCTTTCCACTAGGAACAGAAGGTGGATAAGAAGGCGGTTTTGATGGAGGTGATGGCGGCTTTGATGGAGGTGCTGGTGGCTTGGATGGAGGTGATGGAGGCTTGGATGGAGGTGATGGCGGCTTAGATGGTGGATAAGATGGTGGCTTGGATGGGGGTGATGGTGGCTTGGATGGGGGTGATGGTGGCTTGGATGGAGGTGATGGTGGCTTAGATGGGGGTGATGGAGGCTTAGGAGGGTATACTGGTGGTTTGGGTGGAGAAATTGGCGGTTCTTCTCCATATGTACCTTCACCAGGACTAGGTTGAGATGGTGGATAGGTAGGTGGCTTGGATGGGGGTGATGGAGGCTTTGATGGGGGTGCTGGTGGCTTGGATGGAGGTGATGGAGGCTTAGATGGAGGTGATGGTGGTTTAGATGGTGGTGCTGGTGGTTTGGATGGGGGTGATGGAGGCTTGGATGGAGGTGATGGTGGCTTGGATGGGGGTGATGGAGGCTTGGATGGGGGTGATGGTGGCTTGGATGGTGGTGATGGTGGTTGTTCTCCATATGAACCTTCACCAGGGCTAGGTTGAGATGGTGGATAAGAAGGTGGTGCTGGTGGTTTAGATGGTGGTGCTGGTGGTTTAGATGGTGGTGATGGAGGCTTAGATGGAGGTGCTGGTGGTTTAGATGGTGGTGCTGGTGGTTTAGATGGTGGTGCTGGTGGTTTGGATGGGGGTGCTGGTGGTTTAGATGGTGGTGCTGGTGGCTTGGATGGTGGTGCTGGTGGCTTGGATGGTGGATAAGAAGGTGGCTTTGATGGAGGTGATGGTGGCTTGGATGGAGGTGATGGTGGCTTGGATGGAGGTGATGGAGGCTTGGATGGGGGTGATGGAGGCTTGGATGGGGGTGATGGAGGCTTGGATGGGGGTGATGGAGGTTTAGTACCAGGTTTACCACCCTCTGTATTGTAGGATTGTTGATCATTTCCACCAGCAGATACAGGCTTGGGTTTAGGTTGCGTTTGTTCTGCTGCTTCGTAACCACCTCCCTCGGTAGGGTAAAGCCCAGCGGCAGCGGTGAGGCCGACCAATACGGCCAGCAAAAGAATCCGCATCTGTAGAACTTATAATTAGAAAGCATATAGTTAGATTTAAATAGCATAATGATTTATAGGTAATAGATTTGTAAAAGAAATGTATAAATTGTTACTTTTAATGATGTTTTATCATCGGACAAAATAGTTTATAATAATAATAAAGGCATTAAGTGTAAATCTAATCCAGTGTTATGAAATAGATATATAGATAAAAAGAAATATTTATATATGGGCATCACATTTTTCGTTTTATGATTTATTTTCAAGCTTTGCGGCTTAGAACCTCAGTGAATCTTTAGTAATGAAAAACTTAAAGAAGAAAATATGACCTCGAGAAAGAGTGGACAAGGCTGTTACTGCCGTGATTGGAGAGAGGGGTCGCGGTTTATATAGCACTACGGCGTGATAACTAATAGGCTATTTCAGTTTATTACCAGTTTCTGGGCTGATGATCTCTCCGGGGCGCCGGCCCGTACGAAGTAGTAGGCGGCACCAAACAACAAAAGACGTTCTCCACGTAGAATAGCTTAGGTTCCGATCCATTCTAGCATTCATGTACTGACAGTAATCCGAGATCTTTAAAAATATTATAAAAGATATTTCTTAATGTATTTAAGATATTATGTGAACTCATTTTTAAATCAACGGCGGTAATTTAAGACTCTGGAAGCATTCGAGGTCACTGACGAGTGAATCAGAGATACTAATACGATTAGTACGATTGTTGGTCGCCACTTGGGTATCATATAATAAAGTAATAGGCTAACTTTCCAAGAGACTTTTTGCCAAGAATTAAGCACTATATTAGCAAGTAGAACTTGTTGCACAGATTACTTCCCAATTTTAATCAACCAATTCCGTAGTATTTTTGCCACATTAGCAAACGTATTGGAGACACCACCACAACATATTGTTCACTATGTTAATATTATTGCACCTTTTCATACGAGAGTGTAGTTGCAATTCATACCCCATCTACTTCCAGAGTAAAACATTGGTGGCTTCCTGTTAGTTTTATCGGAAATGCACTTATACATTTGGAAAAATACCATAACACTCAAAGGCTTTAATAGAGAAGCCAGTTTTCATTTTCATTTCTTTTGATGGAACACACTGGAAGGAAATAAATTGGAGCACTTCTCAGAAATCAACAAAATGACTATAATTATTTAAAAAGCAAATATTGTATGTTGTTGTATAGACTTAAACTATACATTAATAGTTACTCCGGTCGCTCTTTCCCATATCCGTCTTTCAAAATACTCCTGTTCCACTAAACAGGCAATCACCAACTTTTAATATGTCCTCGATCAGGTGTTTTAGATTGGCAAATGGGTTAACCAAGGTTACCGATGGAATTTTTCACAATGTTTATTGCCAGACTTTTCCTGTTGCATATTTTAAACTCTAAAGAAAACGGATATGTCTTGGAACCACAGTAAAAAGACAAGATTAGACAGTAACCCTCCACCCACCTACCATGGCGTCTTTTATCTTAGCTTCTAATTAAAACGAATTTTTACGTGTTCTCAGAAATTCCATTTCAACCACATTGCCACTTTAAATAATTTTGGTATCAAATTAATAGCATATTATTTTCGTTAAAAAATAGATTACACCTCAGGAAATAATAAGGAGAATCTTCTTATGTTCCTACTTTGCAACCTAATGGTAATATAGTTTTGTTATTGTGAGCCTCTAGTAGTATTCGTAGCTAAGCTCAAGAATTTCCACCGTATTCCGAACATCGTTTAAGAGTCGGCTCGAGTACAAGCTCTAGATAGCCATTTCAAAGCACTAAACCCTAATGACTGCGTAGTTAAACGGTTCTCGAATCGTTTACCATCAAATTCTAATCATGCAGCGAGTGCTGAGTGGCAGCTAGTCGTACCGAATTTAACATTTCACCTTCTTGGCTTCATAAAAATATGGACAAAATATTAAAAGATAAAATACTTGAGAACTACCAATTTCAAACAGAATATTTCTAATAAACAAGTCAGGTCTACTTATACGCCTTTATTGTTCTGACTTTTGTTTATAGGATATCTATGGCAATAGCTCATCATATTCACCAAAAGTATAGAAATGCATTTCATATAATTCTCAATTCCTGTTGTCAAGCACGACAAATGTGC
The DNA here is from genome assembly GCA_020740425.3 of Heterorhabditis indica. Taxonomy (NCBI): domain Eukaryota; kingdom Metazoa; phylum Nematoda; class Chromadorea; order Rhabditida; family Heterorhabditidae; genus Heterorhabditis; species Heterorhabditis indica. The sequence goes on along the minus strand of JAJAVP010000130.1, from coordinate 276,947 downwards.
AGAGATTACTGCGCTTGATCAGGACAGGTGTTAATCCAGTTTAAACTCACTTCTCATTTACAAGTTTGGCACCATTTAGTATGCTTGTTGAAAAAGGAAGACAGTTTGTGTTTAATTAAAATCGTAAAAGTTAAAGTAGTTAATTAAGAGATGTGGAGAGATCAAACTGCGATGCTTTCGGCAGAAGTGCCACATAGTTTCACGCGTAAAATTTGGTGGTGCTGTATTTATTAAAAGTTTGTCTTTATTGTTAATAAATCGTTTTATTTTTCAGTTGGCAAATTTTTGAAACTGGTATGATGTCCTTATAAGGTCACAATTTTTTGTTAGGTTTTGAATGAATTTTTTTGGTATCATTTCTAAATATTTAAATAAATACCAATTTAAGGTCGTTCTTGGGTAATTTGGTCATGAAGCTACCTCACAGTACTTCAGCAGTAAAATCTGTTAGTTAATGTTATTTTATTTTTATCATTGTTTAATGTGTATCTTTAGTCTAGAAATTAGAATCTCTTTTTCTCCTTCTCTCTCCATAAAACTATTCCACTCATTTTTAAGAAAATAATTTCTCTAAGCAATAATATCGAAGTTTTCACTTGTAATGCAATTAAATCGATTTATTTGAACTATCCACATAAAATAGAATTAAGTTTAGAAAAAAACCATGCAAATTTATCCAAACCCAACATTTACCACTAGCGCGTCAAGGTGTCTATTGGACTGGTAATCATTGTATTAATGCTTACACATTGAATTTAATCCGTGAAGGTGTTAGAAAAGCTATGACGAACGAACAGGAAGTCTGATAAGCATTCAGGTTTCTCTCTAGTAGAAGAGTGAATTTATAGGAACTGCACAATTGGTTGATATTGAAGCAGGGCGCTCCTTCAGACAACTCTCGTCCAGACTCCGGCTTATTTCACGAACCACGTCACTAACTTGAATCAATCGATACTGGGAAAGCAGAACACACCTCCCGCTTCGTTCCACTCCGACTCGGTGAGGTGGTTCGTGAAAGATACCACTGAGTTTGAATGAGGGGTGTCTCATCATAACCGTAGTAATTAAACTGTAAATAAGAATTAAAGTAATAATATGTTCAAGGTGCTCATTAATTTTTTTATATCCACTATATCATCCAGTCTCTTCTAGCTGCATACGTGAATTTACATGCTCTTCGAATTATTTTTGCTGCATGAGAACCATTCCATTGGCTTAGAGTTAAGTTTAGCGATAGAGCGGTAAATGGCTCATTAACTCTGAGGTATCACAGGAAGGTTTAACCTTATTTTCAACAACGACTTTCATTTCTTGGTCAAAGACTACGAAAACTTGCTATAGTGGACTGAAGAGTAGTCAGGTAGTACACTTGCAATACCATTTATTAGATTAGTTAGGTTAGAGTTCTCAGCTGCTAATGACAATTCATTGCATTTCATAGCAACTTTTTATCTTAAATTGTGGTTTAATATGACAAAAATATATTAACTGCGTACAAATGTATGATCTCAGTACATTCCCGTAGATTATATTTCTACTAAAATATGCCAATGTTTCTGTGTGATGGTTTTGTAGGGCTCAATGGAGTCAAAAAATAAACTCAGTCTGTCCACCTCTAAATTATTCCACTTTGTAAAATGACTAATACCATAGTCAAATAAGAGCGTAACTAAAGAGTTAAAATAAATCTGTTCCAATTACCTCCATTGTACTTGTCATTTTTAACTTCCGATAAACTACATTAATATCATTTATCATTAGTTATCACTTTTTTATGTTGTTGCTACAATTCAAAATTTAGGAAAGGTGCGCTTGTCTAGAATATTCTTTTCATACATACTTTTCTTGAAATAAATATGTTTATGGAGTCTCAAAAGTACAGCTGCCTATTTCCAGTATTCGTACAGATGCCGCGACACCTCCCAGATTACTTATTGCAAGTGGAACGCACAGTTTTCTGAATAGAAGTTCTTTACTACATATTTAGATATAGAAATGTTTGTAGAAGCGTAAAACTTATTTAGTTTATTTTCAGTTTTTGAAACGAAGTGACCTCGCCATGAGACAATGACCATTCTATCGCGAATCTATTTATGATCTATATAATAGCTATAACTGATGAAGTGACAATGTGTTAGATAGCCTTGATTATCTAATTAATTACTTTATTTTATTCTTCAAAACAAGTTTGATTATATGGCATACCTTGAGTCCCTAAATCAATTTCACGTAACTAGAATTATTTTTAGAAGTCTCTAGAATAAGAACTTAAGATTTGTGCAGTATCTCGCTCTTATTTACTACAGAAAAAAGTTGCTTAAAAGAGTCGGTAGCAAACTAAAAAATTGCCGATGAATCCGAGTTTACTAGAAGAACAGTGATAGTTCCTCTTCCATTATGTGTGAACACCGTATTAAATAAGTCATTGATTTAAAAAAAAATCACAAATAGCATTGACGTAGGAACGAAAAAAAAATTTATCATTTGCTACTGATTCACTAGAAATACTAGCGGCATTGTGAGAAAGATTATGAAAGACCATTAACCACGTACCAAAAATTAATCAGCTTTATTTATTACAAATCTACAGTCAACATGGGAAGAAAATTTTCTTTTGGCAGTGGAGTGTAGTTTGAATCTCATAGCTTACTCTGTTTTTTAGCCTTGTCCATCATTGGCTTTAGATATTTGTGGAACATAGGGAGAACCTAGAAATATAATTAATTCGTAGAAAAATTGGGTGTGGAAATATTGCTACTTAAAACAAGTATTATTTAATGAACAGTAATCGAAGTTCACTTGTTCTTTATTTAATGTGCTCTGCTGTGCCCACGCATATAGATTCTCATAAACGTGACCATCTCTTCTGCCTAGAACCTGCAAAGCTCTAATTTAGTGTAGTTATCTGTGACATCAACCATCTTGGTTGTAGGAGTCGTGTTTTCTCTGAGTAGTTTCATCCAGCGTTGGTTAGAAATTTGCAAACTTTACATGCAATTTCATTAACTCATATAAAAAGACGTAGCACAGAGTGTTTTCTCTCGTCTCATAGGTGCCAGGAATTATATATATATACTGTGTTACTCATTTTTTATATGTTATTAATTACCGATCTCAGTTCCCTATCTGAGAAGTCCCATGAGTCCACCAGAGACACACAATTTGGTCGTATTTTCTCTAATAATCGATACATATCTTCCTTCATCCATTCCAATTGTGAAGAGTTCAAGTAGTTATTCTTAATATATATATATATATATATATAAAGTATACATTTAAATATCAGCTAGAAATTATAAATATTATACAAAAGCTACTTAAACGCCCTTTAATTTGATGGTGGAACCGAGTCAATAACCTCAAACAAATAATATGCCTTGTCGATCAATTCGTAGTTGAGATGCAACCTCAGTAGATCTTGAAGCACTTCACGAACAGCCTTATTTTGAAGGGAGTGTACATGGTCATAAAATCCTTGTGCAATGAAGAGATGTGTGTAGAGGCGAGAAGCCTGTAAATCTCTTTTCTCAAAATGTATTGTTTTGGTTGTGTTCTTAGCAATTTGTCACTGAATTTGACAGAATATGAAGTAGTAGCAATACTATTTGCATGTGTTATAAATATATGTAAAGATTTAACGTCGATATTGATTATAACAACTTTAATATTAGAAAGTAGGGAGAAATTAGAAATGCTAGTAGTCTCATACTCTGTTCATCTCAACAGCATTTAGATTCCACGCTTCTTCGTTCGATAACCCTTGATCATGCAACATCTCTAAACGATCAGCAGCTTTGTAGATTTGACGCCTGGCCATGTGTTCGAATGCTTTCAGATGGCATGAGTAATCTGTGAGTATTTGAAATAAGATTCTTGAAATCTATTTTACCACGTGTATTTTAGGTATTCTAGAAATTTTTTGTTTATAAAGGTAAGAAGATGCAACTAAAGAGTAGTAAAAGTTAATATTCTAATGGTTAGACCAGTATTTGACGTCCTATCAATAAGAGAGTGATTCTCCTCCGGTTTGCTGAGGAAGTCTACTAAGGGACCCAATGAACTACCAGAACGGGCAACTTTTGCGGCCTTCATGAGATACCTTTAAGTTTTTGGTTGATATTTTCTAATTTTTTGTTGGACATACTAGGTTGTTTTCTAGGTAATGTATCATAGCTTAACAATACTATACTAAACGCTAAATTAATCTTCAACTGTCCTGTACCATTTATTGGTCTATTACTAGAATACCAAGAGCTTAAATAAAGTTTTAAAAATTCATTATACTAACTAACCTTGATAACTGAAGCAGCATCACAATGTTTTCACCTTCATAAGTGCATCCTCCTATTGCGACACCTCATAAGGAATATTTTATTTATACTGATATCATTTGGTCAGCTAATTAAAAATTATAAATTGGTATCTTGAGTTAAGTTTAATTTTGATGAAGACGAATGTTCTAGGTAGATAGAATAGGAAGAGCTATAAACGATCAAATTAACTAGCTCAGAAATTACTTAAATATACATTATTAGGTTGAAATTTACAAATTATTATAGCTTACCGTAAACGGTGGATATATTGCTAGCCTTGGAGTAGCCATGTCCACCACAGCTCATTCTTGCCTGATCGATGCCTTGTCCTGTCAAGAAAGTAACTACGGCCTTCAGACCTGAGGTAATATAGTGGAGATCTGCTAACTCATCGGTCTGAATGTTAAAGTTTTTGATTACTACTTTTCTACATATTATTAAAACTTTCAAATTAGAGTCTTATAATTTTACTGTTGTATATTACATATAAAAATTATGCTGGAATGAGTACTAAAATACTTTCCTAACGATACATTGCCACTGTTCACAAAAAGAACATTCTAGCTACAAATTTTTATTGCCTACCTTTCCATCTATCATATCTTTCTGTACTCTAGCATAGATATTTCTGACGTAGTACCCTGTAAACAAGAATGCAAATGCTCGGGCAAGTTGTGGAAAAAGACGGTATTGTTGTGTTTGGTAGTCAAGGATCTTCACCTCTCCCTTTCTGAAAAATTCTTCGTATTTCAATAAGTATAAGTAGACTTAAATATCAAAATTTTTGATTAGCGCTTAAATTATGCTCAAAAGAATGTGCAATCAGTGAAACAATCGATTGGACGTGGATGGGCGTGGAGAATGCCGTGTGAACCAGGTGTTATTGACCGCCTGTGATCTANGCAAAGGTATCTCACTGCTACCTTCTAGAGCATTTTGATTTTCGACCTCGCTGGCGCAATGGAAATAGTTGTCGTTCCGAATTATTATGTTAAACTCATTTTTAAAGCACATTTCAATTTCAGTGGAGAATAATCAAACTGGGTGCTTAATAGCATTAGATTCCATACCTGTGGAATTCTTTAGAACTACTAACCCTGGAGTAATCTCTCCTTGTCGCCTGATGGCCGAATATCTTATTGCTGTAACAAGGGAACTGGCAAGAAAGATTGCTTGATGGCTAATCATGTGTGATCTGACATGGACCATAGCTGAGTAGCCAATCTTCGCATGCGGTGGTCTAGTGTAAGTACCATCCAGTGCCACCTAAAATATGTTTTAATCATAATGGCTTAAATTCGGGAATTACTTAATGATTGTGAGTAGTTATTGTTTCACCTTCGCATGTCGCATGAGCATATTTCGTCTAGGAATGCGGTAATTTTCAAATCTAAGGAAACCATTATCTGTGCAATCGTAGGCCATCTTCGGTCCAATATCACCAAGGGTAACTCCTGTTAAATATGGTATTATTTATATAATGCGAAAGTTCAGCGTATTATGAGATATATTTGCAAAAACAAAGCTGGGTTTATTGTACTTATTGCTAAATACGTCTCCTAATACCATAAAACTGTGATATTCAAGTCTCTGGGTGAGAGTGCCTAGTGCAGTGTGCACTAGTATTGCAGGTCACATACTGGAACGTTCTTGTAATGATAAAGCCAATGTTTTTCTCTTATAAACAAAACGTGTAATTTTTTAGATAATTAGTAGCTACGTTAGCAAACAAGCTCAGATAAAAGCATTTTGGCTTAATTATTAAAAGTGGAGCAATAGGGATCTTCGGCCTTGTTCATATTTGATATGATCAAACGTTCTATAATTTTTATGAGGAGTTATACGCAACAGACAGCAACGTATCAAGTACCATTGTTTGGTAGGAAACTCCTAGAGTAAAGGTTAATAACCACAAGTACCTTTAAGAGGCATGTGGGTCTCCTCGTCTCGAAGTTGAACAATAAAATTGTGCGGTCCATAGTTCTTCCCATCGATTATGAGAATTGCCACAACTACCGCATAATTTGCACTTTTGCCAAGATTTCCAGGCCACCTGTGAATTTAAAAAAAGCCATAATACATTGGTTTGATTAGTGAAAATATTTCACTAAGTCTCAAGACTTTTTAATAAACTAGCTAGTTCTATAAAAATTATATTGACTATTTTGAAGACGAAATAAATACGTTCATAGAAATTAATATTGGTATACAAAATTTTATGATTTATGAACTAAATATAAGTCCTTGAAATTATCCATATTTAATTGAAAATACCATTTCATTGAGGTAGTTGTTGGACTATGCAGTACGAATTCCTGTGTTCTCTTGTCATACGTTGCAATTGTCTCCAATTTCTTGAGATTAGTTCCTAATTGTTTTTTAGCTAGCACTGTCATATTTCTCTAAGCATTTTCACCACTATCTCCTTTCATTTCCTTACCATGCCCTAGTTCAGTTTGTGCATATGTGCCAATAATTTCTCTTCTAAGAGCTCTAGAGAGCCATAGTTCCTGTTGCTCATCATCACCCTGCGCCTGAATTGCAGGGATGAACATAACTGTATGAAGAGTTAGCGGATGCCCGGAGATACCCATTACTTCACTAAAAACATAAGTCATTGAATAACTAGACTGGACTAACTATAAATAATCATAATAATAATGTATTAAATTTAAATTTAAATCAGCTAACTTGGTAAGATGAAACATTTGTAGACCATCTGTAGGATTGACTTCTAATTTATCCAAAAGGTCCATCATAACAGTTGCCTAAAACAAAACTATAACTGAAATAGATTATGTTCATATTTCTGTTCTAGCCTTTAGAAAAGTTTCTTTCTTTATTTTCACAAGGTATTTAAAACTATAAACTTTGACTGCTGAATCGTTTACCATTGACAGACAAAATTTTAATTCTTAGTAATTGAATTTAAAATCGAAAAGAAATACCTTTCTAGCGGCATTGTCAATATCTTCTATTCGGGTCATAAACGCCTGGCTGTAAGGATCGTGAAGCTCTGAGTGATCCTCTATCTTCTGAGATATTTGTCGACGACGATACATATCCTTAAACATATCAATTGCTTAGAAACAACTTTAACGCAAAGAAAGAATGATGGAGCAAATACCTCCTTTGTTCTCCAAATAACAGCAGCCATTTCATCGGTGTCAAAAGTGCTTTTGAGTCGCTCTTCGACTATGTCGGGATGGTCTCCCGGCTGAAGGTGCTTGTTCAAAGTCATGGTATACTGCAATAAGGATACCACAAAATATATATTATAATTTTAATAAGACAACTTACATAAAGAATAACTGTTTGAATTGTAGGGACTTGTTACTTAATCTAAACAAAATTTAAAGGTTTGAGTGAGAAGAGGTGATTTTTATGGAAAATAATAGTTTTATTTATAAGTTCCTCGTTCCAAGAAAGTTAACTTAGGTATCTCTGTCTACGACAATGTTTTTAGAAATAGAATTCTCTTGATGTAAAGTACAGTGAAAATGAGATTATATATATGAAATGCTAATGATTTTTGAATAAATAATTTAGATGTGGATGTAGAACAAAGTAGGTGTTAGAGGCTGATATATTTCCTAATAAAACAGCCATATAAGACAAATATGTTTTAGATAACACTTCCCAAAAGAGCTCAAGCCAAAAGAGGCTTTTCTATTAGTTTCTATGTACTCCAACTACTTGCATTTTTTGACAACAGCTCCAACATCTAAAACCAGTTCCTAAACAGTTGCGGTATTCATGTCGACCTTGTGATGTGCAGTTGTAGGTATAGAAAATTGCAATAGAACAATGAAAGAGCCAAGTTCTCCAAAACTGTCAAGATATGAATACAATAACAATTTCTATTGTAATCTGACATGTATGTCCACATTGATCAATTAAGCCACTTTAATAGACTAAACGGCAAATTATATCAAGGTAACAGATGCTTCTAATACAACTCGTCGAAATTCACAACATTTTCATCCTATTTTTAACAACTTCATAAATAATAACGAGTAGATTTCACTAGTCGATTCCTCTTAAAGATGCTATGACTAAGGCGTAATTACTATGATAATAGTGCAATCAGATCTATACTTTTATGGTATAATATTCAAAAACTATTGGCCACAGAATTCTATTCGGCCAAAAACAGAGTGAGGAGCCAAGGTGCACTTCAATAATATATTTAGAAAACGTCAGCGGCAAAGGAACCAGCTTTTATCTGTCTGTGATTGAGAAATTATCACAACATGCTACAATGTAGTCATCTGCAGGTAAACCGTGTTTTTCTTGAGTGTTTTGCACTTCTTATGCATAAATAGAGTTGCGATCGAGATCTTCCAAATATGGACAAGATTAGTTAGAGGTGACTTAATGTCACGAATCCCAGATCATCTACCGTTTAATTCAATTCATTTTTGGCCATCGTGATGTCTTTTGCTTGCAAAAGCTTATATTTCAAATAATCAGAGCCGATATAACTTATCTAAACACACTTTAAAGACTAATTAAACAAGGCAAACAGAATACAATTAGCCGCGATTGTGATGTTTCGTATAAACACAAATTATAAAGTAATAAAAGCGGAAAAATATGGGAAAGTTTCTTAGATTTTTAAACGTCACGTCGACTTGACGCCGTGTGACTGCGCAAAACTGGTGATAAGATAATGGGCTAGACAATCCGCCCGTAGAGCGACTCAAAACAATACACTCACAAATGTTATACAGACGCACCGACAAAAATAGTAAAATTGGAATTATGTATTTTTCAGAAGTTAAATTGAAGATTTTATATAATAAGTAATATGAAAATTGTCACAACTAATATGTTCATCACCAATATTGGCACTTAGTCAATTTAAAATATTTGGGGAATCTACAAATATCTAGATTTACTAGTTGTCCTCAGAAAACTGCTACATTATAAAGCAAATATTATACTTGAAGCTTATTAAAATTGAAGTTATCACATTATTACATTTTCTCAATTCAGTTATTATTTGGAGTGACAGTGAAGTTGAGCCTCATTCACAACTTGCTTTTATTCATCATTGGTTTCATATATTTTTCAAATGTAGGAAGTACCTGAAATATCTTGATTTTGCATGCTCAGACTGAAGCACTTTTTCTAACTGCAAGTACATTGTAGCTAAACGATATTGAGGTGTTCAAAGAGCGCTGTTCAAGTTAAGCAAATTTACAGATAAAATGGAACAAGGGTGGCAAAATATATAAATATGGGGATATGTTTATGTAGTTTGTCATCCGGAAATTATATATATATATGAAAATGGCAACCTCCTGCTTATTTAGTGAACTTTGCTTGGCCCACTTGTAAAGATTTTCATAAACATTGCCATCTCTTCTACCAAGAACCTAAACTAATAATTAGTAATTAAATCATACTAATAATAACAAGTTTACATCAACAGCAACGCACGGATCGGATCTCTCTGTCTGGGACGTCGAAAGAATCCACGATTGATACCGCATTTGGTCGGATTTTAGCGAACATTCGATACATATCATTCTTTAAATAACGTAACTGGCCGTTCGACAAGTAGCCATCCTTAACATACTAGCTTTTGTTACATATTAGTTCAATTTTCACAACAGAATTTTATATAGCTTGTATGTTTAGATGTTTGTTTATGCCTCAAATTCTTCGACTTGTTTTCCACTCCATTTCTTTTATCAAGGAAGTATTGCGAATATAAGTGGTTACCTCCAGAAGATTTTCTGTTTGATCTAACAATTCATAGTTCAAGTGAAGTTGGAGGAGATCAGTAAGCACATCTTTCACTCGTTTGTCGCTAACCAGCTGTACACGATTGTAAAACGCTCGTGCGATGAACATGCGAGAATGCGCTCGAGCTGCCTGAAAATTGATGAAACGCAACTAAATTTGGTAAAACTACTACGAATCCATTTTTTAAAGCATCTATTTTGTCAACCTTGGTCATTTCGACAGCGTTTGCATTCCATGCATCTTCTTTACTTAATCCTTGAGCTCTCAAATTTTCTAGCCTTTCATAAGCAGTAAATATTCGCTGTCGAGAGATGTGTTCAAAATCGTAGAAGTAATGTGAATAATCTAGAATAGTTGTTATATATGAATATAAATATAAATATATAGATATAGATATATAGCTCACCACTATTTGGTATTCTATCTATTAATGAATTTTTTTGTGAAGGCCGGATTAAATATTCTACAAGCGGCCCTATAGACACTCCAGATTTGGCTAGTTTAGCGGCTTTCATTAGATACCTTTAATGCAAGCTATTAAATTAGTACAATTATAGACAAATAATAATACAATAATATTTGCATAACATAGTGATTTATTTCGTAAACAAGTTTCTTATCTGCTTGTAGATGAGACTATCAAAGGTCATTAGTAAGCACAATTACTGAACTTGTGATTCAAATATTTCATATATAATTAAATGTAAATATCAGTAAAATGTATTAAATAGGTTTTAGGCTTTGATATTACTATTGAAATATAGTGAATTTTTAAAAATTTTAAGGCGATTACCTCGCCAACTGAAGTAACATCACCATATTTTCCCCTTCATATGTGCAAGCACCGATTGCCGAACCTTCAAAGTTATAAAATAATATTTCTACATTTTTAAAGTTACTTCTAACAACTGCTATAGAATTTTAATCTCTTTTGTTGGTAATTCTACCACTTATATTATCTATGGCCAAAACTTTCTCTCAACTAACTAAATATCAACGGCAAGTAGCTGGCTTCGGAGTAGCCATGTCCACCACAGCTCATTCTAGCTTGTTCAATGCCCTGTCCTGATTGATATGTGACAACCGCTTTTAGACCGGAGGAAATCGCATGGAGATCAGCAAGTAATTTGGTCTAAACACTTAACTTTATTACTTTGGAAGACGTAATAGAGCAAATTAAATATTTTGCCTAATGCAAAAAGTCATTTAATATTTACTTACCTTTAAAAATTTTAACTATCCATACAAATTACTTTTTACACAAAGAGATCATTTACATTATTAATATATTTTGTTAATTTCTTATATGAAGTTTCGTCTCTCTTTAGTTCAGAATTTTTTTTAATGTTTAGAAACAACAGATATGACCCTATAAAATTGCTTTATACATTTTTTAGCGAATATATTACAAATCAAATTCTCAAAAATATTACGTAGAAGGAAATAATGGCACCGTACCTGCCCATTCTCCAATTCTTTATGAAAACTACGAAATAGTGCTCGGATTTCTTCCCCAGCATAGTGAAAAGCAAAAACTCGGGCAAGATGGGGGAATAAGCGGTGCTGTTGAGTTTGATAATCCAAAATGCGCACTTCTCCAGCTCTGGGATGAAATTCATTTAATTAATCATTTTTCAAAAAAAATCGAATAGAAGGAAATACCCTGGAGTAATTTCTCCTTGCCGACGAATAGCAGAATATCTAATGGCAATGATCATACAGTAAGACAGGTACAACGCCTGGTGCATAACCATTTCCGTACGAACGTGTACCATAGTGGTATATCCCATCTTCGCGTGTATCGGCTTGGTGTATTTGCCATCTCTTGATACCTGAGTTTCAAATATCTTATGTATCACATATAACATTATTAACCGTAAATTTGTTAACTAACCTTAGCATATTTCATTAGCATATTTTTTCTAGGTATTCTGTAATGATCAAACTTGAGAAACCCATTGTCAAGAGCGTTAATTCCAAATTTAGGTCCAATATCACCAACAGTAACACCTAAAATTATTTAAAAGCAGCTAGAAAATGAGCCAAGTAGAAGTAATTACCTTTCAGAGGTTTGTGAGTTTCCATATCTCTCAGTTGTACCAGGAAATTATGCGGCCCAAAATTTGTTCCGTCGATTACCAAATTAGCTACTACCACCGCATGGTTGCAACTTTTTCCGAGGCCTCCGGGCCACCTTAAAAAATCGAAACTGCACTGACCTTAATTCACAACATTTCCATACTATTCCGCCATAGTTCGTCATAGATGACTTTCTAATATGCTAGTAAATAATAGTATATTTACTATATTACTAATTTGAAACACCACGTATTTTTGTTTACAGTGGAGTCGCATAGTAAGGAACACTGCACAGAAGAGCAATCGAGTGATTTTTTTGCTCTTTCGCCCATAACTTTTTCCAAAATGGGACTTTTGCAAATCTATAAAAAGAGTGGGAATCAGCATTTGATTGCTACATATCAAATTGTAAACATTTTTCTTTATAGCCAAATCTGTCTACTACGATAATAAATAAGCCTTGTAAATCACTACTATAATAAAATAAATGTTTACCACTAAAATAAGTGATAGCTGGAAGAAAACCTATTTTTACGAAGAAAATATTTCAGGAATATAGTAAATTTGGCGTGTGTCGGAAAACGGAAATTCAATGCTAATTTCTTTCTCTCCTTAGATTTACAAAATTCCCACTTTGAGAGAAGTTATGAGCGAGAGAGCAGAAGAATGCATCTGATTGCTTTCTTGTGCAGTATCCCTCGCTACGCGAATCCACCGTAAGTATTGTTCTTGGGCATGTTAATTAGTGATTTTTGACAGAGCAAATCTCGTTCATACCACTTCATTGAAGTCGTTGTTGGGCTATGAAGAACAAATTCTTCTTTTATTTTATCATAAACTGCTACAGTCTCGATTTTGCTTAGATTAGTGCCTAAATATATTTATCTAATTTTGTTGTTAAAAACCTCAGTTCATCATAATTATTAATACTGTTAAAGAGTGAAAATATACCACCACTAACAAGACATGCACCACTCAAGGAAAACTTCTTTTCTATACTTAAAAAAATCAGAACATTTTAACAATGAATAATATTGTGTTAAGTACTATTGTAGACAAACGTCTTCAGTTTATTTAGTCATTCATTTCATAGAAAAATAATAATTTGGTCATTTTTTAAATTTTTTTAATGAGTTCCCCATTATTTCAGCTTAAAACGGAAAGTATTTAGAGAGCTTTTAGCTAAGAACGGTAATAAATCAGTCGAAAGTGATAAGGAAACCCATTGTTATAGATAAATGACGTAGGCTTATCACGTTGTGAGACTTTAAGACTTTGACAAAGAGACCTACCAGAAGGCTTAACAATCATCGAGAATTCAATAAACCAGAAAAGTCAAGAATTAGAAACTACTTTCCTAAGATTATAAATGAGAAGTCAAGTACGTGTGAATAATAGGAAAACTTGGATAATTAGTCCTGCTATTATAACAAAAATAAATATGCATACCGTGTCCCATCTCAGTCTGAGCATATGTCCCAATGATCTCAGCCTTTATCGCCTTCATTAACCATAATTCTCGTTGTTCGTCATCGCACTGATTTTGAATGGTAGGAACAAACATCAATAAGTGGATAGCCAATGGATAGCCATCCAAACCAATTACGTCACTTAAATAAACTTTTAAGTTTTCTTACTATGCATTATAACCAAATATAACTGAAAGTGAAATTAGATCGGAGAAATAATGACAATTGATAACAATTGTACAAAAGGAGTAAATAATGCAATAAAGAGCTGTAATTTCACTGATAGTATTCAAAACATGGAAATCTAACCGAATAAGTTGGAATACTTCAAATGGGTCTGTAGGGTCAGCAAAATCGGAAATTTGATTAAGCAAGTTTGTGATCTGAAATAAACATTTGAAACAAACATCACACAATAATTTTTAGCGTATAGTAGAAATACATAACATTTATTAGGCTCTAGAAAATTAAATGAGTTTCATAAATACCTTTCTACACGAGTTATCAATTTTCTCATCCCTTGTCATGTAAGCCTGTGGACAGGGATCATGGAGGTCCGGACGTTTGGTCACTTCATCATAAAGTTCTCGAGAACGTCGAAGTTTCTAAAAATAGTGCACATTTTTGTAGGTTGTTGGATTGAATGTATTACTGATTTGTTTTTTCATGGATACTCCAATGTTAATTACATGAAAAATTAATTTTTCCAAACATTTAAATCTCATTCAACTCTATCTTTCTCCCCTTTTGAACAACAGCTATAGAGAAATAGAATAGCCATAAACGTCTTTCTAATTTTAAACTTTTATCCATTTTAGTCTATTATCTGCGAACATACTCATTCTTAGATTAACAAGACACTAAGAGAAATGAGCTGACATCATATCCTCCTTTGATTTCGGCAGCCAAAGCATTAGTGTCAAATGTAGACTGAAGGCGTTCCTCGGTGATATCTGGATTATCTCCTGCCAAAATCTGCTTATTGAGTTGCATAACTGAAAATCCAAAAAGTTATAAAACTCGGATAACTCATTGAGAGCTAACGATTAGCGGCTAATACATGACTGAAACAGTTTTGAAATAGGTGCAAAGGTATGTCAACAGACTGCTCACGACTAGTGCAGTACTGATCACTGAAATGAGTGATAAGTTGTAGTAAAGTGAAAATGCAGATAAGGTAGAACAAAGACCACTGCATTTATAACTAGAACAATGACGTCCTGTTTTGTTCTGTTCCAATGGACTAAGTCGTTTTGTTAAAACTGAGAATCGAAAGAGTAGAAACTAGGTATAACAACGCAGCCAATAAGGATGGACGAAATTAGTAATAAGCAACTAAATACACTTGTAGCATTAGGTAAGAGTGAAAATATTAATAAAAAATCGGTCAAATTGTTATTTTGAGTAGAGCATAATAAATGGAGAAAGTATAAACCTTCGATCACTCACACAGAGAAACAACGAATCTGTGTGACTTGTTAAACTATGCTGTATTTAACTATTTCCGATTTAAGCATGCTGAGGTAAATTGCCTCGATTGGAAACATTTTAGACTTACTACCTTAATCTATACTAGACATAGAAAAAGCGCAGGTGATATAGTGAATTTGCAGCCGTAATCTATAGCATTGTTAGCTGATAAGATAAGATCTAAAAGTCAATCCGAAGAGTATTATTACCAATCGATCCTTAGGATGGAGACCGACAGTTTTTAGAAAAGGTAGCTTCGACCTCCTAGTTATACCTATTAGACACCTGCCAATAACAGTATAGAACGATTTCTTCGGTTGTTCCACTGCCAAACTTCATTTCTAAGTAACATATAGCTGATAAATAACTAAAAACAATAATATATTAATGAAAGTAAACAAATCTATTTTATATAGTTTTTTATACTGTTACTTAGAATATATTTGGAATAGAACTATCGAGTAAAGGAACATGTTATTTATATGAGTAGTTGGAGAAACAGTTAATTTGAAATTTACCCGTTCTATTGAGTGGTTTAATGAAGAAAACCCTTCCTTTAGATGAAGAAGAAGAAAATATCCCGAAAGATAACGGAAAAATTAAGAATATGTGAACATTCTTGCATTTTGGAATACTTCGCATTTAGTATAATCTCATTATTTTTTCCAAGATTTTGCTGTTGTGATTTGATTATTATATTCGTAGTGTAAGCAAGGATGCCATAGAAGCTTTTACAAATACACTTTTCTTGAGAATGTCCAGTGAGCACCAATCACAGTTTACGAAGAAGTCTATATCAAGCAAGGTTAAACTCTTTTATCTTAATACTTTTATCACCTTAATTTTTTTATAAATAGAAAAAAAATAAAGTTCTGGAATCAGCACTTATTGGTGACATTCATGAAGGAGATTTCAAAGATGCTCTCTGGCGCATTATGGGTATGCGGATGAGGTTCGAACCTCTTTCTCTTATTAATTGTAATATCTGTGTAAACCAATGCTACGCATTCGTACTATTAGAGAATTTCAGTAAACGTATATTACACTACAGTCTAGCAAATCCTATATAACAGTGAGATTTTAAAAATATCCTAATTAGGCGGAATGAAGGTCTTAGCACTGACTATGATGTATATCGTCTTACCCGGAATGTTGTTATTGGAGATCAAATAATTGAAGAGGTAAAGCTTTTGGAGTACGAAATAAGGATAATTATTTGGAAAAGTATTTTAGTCAATGCATTGCAGAGAATGCCACAAGAACGACGCGAGCACATTCTGCGGTTGTGTCGCTACGGCTCTGAGAAAAAACATAAGGTAATAATTGGTTGTGTATTATTATTCTTCAAACTTTTAATTTCAACTCATATTAACTGTGGTTCAAATCGAATTTAACTAGATGACCTGGCTTCTTAGTGCTAAATAGCAAATAATCAATTACCACATTAAGAGATTTTTTTAAAAGCATGACTTTTTGGATGGGAGGCAGGTGAATAGCATATGAGACCTCCATGTTTGATATTTACAGATGTTCAAGCACGAATATTTTATAATCAAGTATCTACAAAAAGAATATCCAACAAGAAACCATTCTATTCATTTTCCGGCTATTCTTGATGAAGGAACTCTTTCAGAACTTCGTTATCTTAACGTACTTTTATATTTTATCTTATTTGTTATTCTGAAACATATTATAATTATTAACAGTGTCTCGAGCATACCAGTAAAGTCAGAGAAGTTATTCGCCATTATCGTATTCCACGTCCCTTCTTTATTCTTGAGAAAATTGAGCCATCATTGGAAACAGTAATGAATGCTAATAAAAACGCCTATATGAGTGTTGGAACTGCAATCTATCTTACCATCGGATGCATCAAGGTGATTACCTACTAGGCTTAGATGTGCTTACTATATTTGTGTTTTACTTTGAAAATAAGTATGCATAATTTCTCAAAACTTATATATGTTCGTTATCAAATAGTCTTTCATGATCGTGGCTCAAATATACAAAATATATTTCTCAGTGAGTATGTAACACTCATACTTCTCCAATATTTCTTGTCTTTTCTGGTTTACAATCTTATTTTTAAACTATAATGATCAAAAACAGTGTTCTAATAACTGAGTCCGAAATTTTTTGGTGTAATAAACTATGGTTTAATTGCTCGAAGAACTTGAGTTCTTTTTCCATCTTTGGCTGCAAAATTATTATTTTTTGAGAAACTCTCGAACGCCAGTTCGAGGAATAATTTTATATCCCCATTCAGTATTTAACGCTATAAAATATCGTTAATGATTTAAAACATCATTAATGCCTATTTTCATGCACTCCGTCTGCTCCACATGAAGGGAATCTGCCACCGTAATGTTCAACCTGCTCACTTTGCACTTCACCTACCACCTGGAGGACTGTTAAGGAGGTATATTTTAGTCAAGGTTAAATTTTATTTGATCTAAACTAGGAATATAAAGAATTTGTACTCAAACATGTTTAAACAAGAAATATTATAATTGCTGAACTGTCTTCAAGATATATTTAATTTAAGTAGGCCTTTTTTTCATAGGAAAGAAAGTGAGTTATGCGACCTTGTTGCTATTACTGATTTTTCCATTTGCCGGAAGTATCGCGGGAAGAACAGTAAACTTCGTAGAGCTTTCGTTTATGTTGGCAACTGGAACTATGGGTGTGTATTCTTCCAAAGGCTCAATGTTATTGTAAATCGGAATTATTCCAATATATTCCCAGAGATATTAAATATAAAAACTAAAGGCAAGATAAGAGATGTGATCAAAAATATTATTTACGACATGTTAAACGCAAGGAATTAAGAAGTGCCGATACTATGGATGGTAAAGATAGTACAGCAGTAGATGATTTGATATCATGCATGTATATGCTAACCAAATTTATACTTGGATATGTACCATGGCATTCAGAGACTAAGAAAGAGGTAAAAATTATTTACGTATCTACTTTCCTTAAACTTAAAGATCGACATGTAGAATTACAGGGAATAGTAGACTGTAAAAGAAAGGTAGAAGTATGGGATTATGTAGAGGACGAGCTACATCATAAACTTCTCTCTAACAACAACAAGATATACGCTATTATAAAGCGGAGTGATGGGTTGTAAGATCTGAAGATATATCTCTCAACTATGTGCAGTCTTTAAATATATATTCAGTATTATACCCATCAACTACGAAGATTTGTATGAACAACTTCTCCACAACGTTCAGAATTGCCCAACGGACCACACTTTATTTGGTTTCTCGAAGTACTGTACTAGTAAATTTTCTAATATATCTGCACTCCAAATCAAGAGCATTTTTCTAGCAATCTGCTCGACGAATATGATAACATTACTATTGAGCAATTCGGGTCGGAAAGAAATAGCCATGAGTATCACCTTCATAGACGTAACAAGAAATTTAGCACATACAAGACAAAGTCAACTCATGCTAGCATCAACAAATCTAAAACAAGACGTACGGCACGTGACAGAAGTAAAGTGAAAACTCCCAGTCCTATTATTTCTGCCAGTAAGAATAGCACTACATTGATGAAGAGTGGTTCACATGACAGCAAAATCCTCAAAACCTATAGCAGTACCTCAGAAAATACTACACAAGAATAAACCAACGCAGAAAAAAAATCTTATATAGTGTACTAATTTTAATGTTAGTTTGTATTTCATGTAGACCTTGATAAATAAGAAGAATCTTTGTTAAATATAGATAAAGAATCCAATCATATAACTTCTACACATTAGTAAAAATATATTTCCTCCTCTAGAATATAAGAATTAAACCTAACAATCTCAAGAAACATTACTAAAAACCTACATAACATCAACAAAACCTATAAATATAGCCTAATAGTGTCGAAGCATAATGACGCTGTCACCTTCTCCTTTTCTTATTTTTCTCAACATTGGGATCAATTAGACCTTGTGCTATTTGCCATTCTCGAACAACTCTATCTTGTGCCTCTTTAGATGTTGGAGCATACCTATGACAGCAATTTATTAGTTTGCCCCACGTCAACACCGAATCTCACCTGGAATATTCCATCGAAAATTCGCCTTTGCCCTCTGTTAATGATCGTAATTGGGACGTATATCCGAACATATCAGAGAGAGGAGCCTTAACTAAGCTACTTTGTTCAGAGATAATCCACTCCTCAATAACATGTGAATCTGACACCTACCTCACATAAAATCGTTGTATAACCATCGGTAGAGTCAGTAGATGTGATTAAGGCATTTCTTTGTGTAAGCGAAGTACTCACGTTACCCTAAACATTCACTGCTTAAAAATGTTTAAAAACCGACTCTACATTTAAATATTTGCATTAGACATAAAGCTCTACTCATTAATCGTAATATGAAACCAAGTGTTACAGTCCGATTACGACCCCGATACTAATTAATAATTTAACTTGTATATTTCAATACTTAACTCCATCAAATTAATAGTTTAACAACGATAAGTAGCTTACTTGGAAATCTAGTGGTGTAATGACCTCTACTTTCATTATAGGCTCAAGCAGTAGCCAATTAGCCTTATCAAATGCTGAAATTTATGACTGAAATTTATGCTCCTGACGACAAGAAATTTACCAAATTAGTTATTCACCTTCTCTCATCATGTTTTGCATAGTATTAATCATTGCAATTTCAGTAGAATCCACAGCATGAGTTGCTCCATCTTTAACACGCACATTTATGCCAGCAATTCGTGCTTTGATCAATGGCCCTTCGGAAACGATCATATCTAATCCCTGTTGAACAAATGGAATAAAGTAACAACAATTAAAAGTATATTCATTCATTCCAAACTCATGAAAACAAACTAAGTCGTACCTTTTTAAGTGCAGGGAACAAATTTTTAGGGATATTGCTACCGAAAGTCTCATCAGTAAATTCCACTATAGTATTTCTGAAACGCGAAAGTTGAAAAAAGACAGAAAAAAAATAAGAAAAGGTTATGATATATACTTTTCAGAAGGTAGTGGATCTATTACTCCTTCGATTTCTCCAAATTGACCTTGACCTCCAGTTTGTTTCTTATGACGAAAATGAAATCTGTAAAACACGTAAATAAAAGCTGCCTTTAAGGTTATGAAAAGTAAACTATTCACTTACTCGTATGAAGTAGCAAGACTTTCCCGATAAGCCACGGTTGGCTTTCCTAGTTCTACAGGACAATTAAATTCATTCTTCATTCGCTGTGCATAAATCTCCTTGAAAAACAGCTATTTATTGCACATAATAAATATAGAACCATGAATGCATTTAACTATAGATGACAAAAAAGCGCACCAAATGCAATTCCCCCATACCAGATACGATTGTTTCCTTGGCTTCCTGATTGTAGTCCTTGCGGAAGGTAGGGTCTTCTTTTGTGAAACGTGTCAGAGCCAGAAATAAACTACTAATAAACTGGAAATACTTAAGGAAAAAATATTCAATGCACAAATACCTTCAAAAAATTATCAGCGTCTTTTCTGTTTATCGGTTTTATTGACATAGAAATAACAGGATCTGGGATGTGCATCGATTCCTAGTATTATCCATATTGATTTGAATTTAAAAATTAGGTGTTTAAATGGAAACTAACACAATGAGGAGCTAGCACAGGGTCACTCGAAAATGTTTCTCCTGAATGGCAGTCCAAACCAAAAGTAGCGCAAATGTCACCAGCGTATGCAGTATTTATCTCCTAATAATATATATCAAAAACACTATTTGAATTTAATTCCTTTAAAATAGTCATTGTGAATAAGTCAAAAACATCGCACCTCCATATCAGCCGCATGCATTCGTACCAACCGTTGCACTCTTACTTTTCGACCATCTTTCGATGCATACACAGTATCACCCCTGCTCAATTGTCCTTGATATATACGGAAATAAGTTAATTGACCATATTTTCCGGCCTATAATACCGATAATCGCAATATAAACTATAGTTAAACTCCGATATAAATTACTGAAAAATAACACACTTCAAGTTTGAAAGCTAGTCCCACAAAAGGCTTCTGGTTATTTCTATCTGGTGATAAAACAATAGTAGATTCAGAATCCAACCTGAGGGAAAAACAAATAGAAAATGTGATCTAAGAAAATAATAATATATTACATAAGCTTTAGGCGAATAAAACAAATGGTAGGACTAACTTCTCATCCTTAATGTTAGCACGGTTTTCCACTTCGCTAGGATTAGGAAGGTACTTCACGATGGAGTCAATCATGGTTTGTACTCCTTTATTTTTAAGTGCTGAACCAGACAACACAGGAATAAAAGAACGCTGTAAGGGAACTAAACTTCATTGGTGACTGAACTTTATCAAACTAAATGATGACTAACACCATGGTATTTTCTATATTTATTGTATTACTACTCTATTAAATAAAAAAGGTTTAACTTTGATTTCAAGAGTCCAATGTTTTATACAATATAACTATTGAAAACGTATGCCAAAATCAGAAGATTAAGAGATCTTGTATGTACTCGTCATTGGTTGAATTTCAGCTATCTCAGATTGAAGACCTAGTCTATTACTGATACATAGATTTCAAGAATGAATACAATGAGTGATTCAAACCGCCATCAAGGTGAGTATCAGAAGCCTCACTCCGTACCAAAAATGATAATTCTATAACTTTAAACGAGGTTGAAGCAAACATTGAAAATATGTGAGTTTACATGTAAATTTTCACCATGACAGCTCCTTACAAACGCTTGTTAATCCACAGTTAACAGTACCTATGATCTCTCCCAATTCTTCGTCTAAAAATCTATATATATATATATCGTATTTATAACATTACCTTAATCACAGCTCGTCGAATAGAGGAATGAATCTGTTCAATGCTAGGGTTTTCATCATTTAAAAACATTTCCCCCATTTGTTCATCACCATTTGCCAAACTTTCTGAAAATTATGTTTACTTAAAACTCATTATTAAATGGAAATTAGTGAACAAAACATGCCGATCATTTCCTGTCGATAGTCATTCGCCTCAGCCTTCATGTCCTTTGGAATTTCGTCTCGGCGTACGATTAGACCATCTTCACCTTCATAATATATAGCCTGTTCTTCTATTAAATCAATTATTCCACGAAAATCAGAATCCTAAAAAAATTCAATAATTAATGTTGCTTTTTTGTAAACTTTAGTATCTACTTGACCTTTCCAATGGGTAGGTGAATAAGAGCTGCATTATGGTTAAGTTTATTTCTTAGCCCATCTAAAGCACGTAGAGGAGTAGCACCAGTCCTATCCATTTTATTTACAAAACATATAAATGGTACCTTGTACCTATAATTAAAAATTAATAAAAATAGTACATTAAAAAATAAGACATCTAAAAAACAAATTAGCTAACTAGTTATTCCATATTAATATTCTATCAGGTAACCTGTTTAGTTGTCTATTTACTGTGAAAGTCTGAGACTGTACACCACCAACGCCACATAATACTAGAACTGCACCATCCAAAACACGTAACGCTCGTTCTACCTCTACCGTAAAATCTACATGGCCTGCAATGAATAAATTTTCATTTATCTTTCTAATGAAAATAAAGTATTTACTGATACTTAAACTATACCTGGGGTATCAATAATATTGATATTAGTGCCATGCCAATCAACATATGTAGCGGCAGACTGAATTGTTATGCCTCTCTGTCGCTCTAATTCCATAAAATCCATAGTTGCTCCAACATCATCTTTACCACGAACCTAGAGATAGAATACTTGTACCTAGAACCAAACCTCAATCAGATAAATCTACGCATTTAAATTACGAGCCTCGTGCATTGAGTCTATCCTTCCTGCGTAAAACAGAATTCGTTCAGTGACAGTGGTTTTTCCAGAATCAATATGAGCAGATATACCTTATTAATTTATATATTTTAAACAGTTCTTAATAAAATTTAGTGAAACCTGGATATACTTGTACATAGTACTAAAAGTTAAAAATGAAGTAAATACTGGAAAACAAAAATCATACCAATATTTCTAATCCTCTCCACTGGCTTTACGCCGGGAATTATAATTGGATTTGTCTGTGCTGCTTCTGAAGTAGACCACTTCTTCGATATTGCAAGTGACTAAAAATGAGCTATAACATACGTATTTCCCAGATGAAAGTTATGCTAAAATTGGACATATAACTAAACTAACTTAAAATATTTACTTACTGTCCTTTGTTTTAACAACAAGCGTGATATTGGAGTTAATAAACGCATCTGAAACACTCCAAGTTAAACATGTACTAGTAAAAATTAAAACAACAAATAAATACCCATTATGAATAATAAACATTATTACATTTCTCATGAGATATTAAGAGATGGTTAAAATGGTCTATTTTTAGTAATATCTTACAAAAACTACACAAGTATACGTATTGGATATTATTAATTTCAAAATAAAAGTAACCGCCCCAGTACCGCAACTGGCGGGCGCGGGAGAAATACCCCGCCGGCGCGAAAATAACTACATCAATGATTAGTACATATTCGTAATTGTTGATACATAACTCCGGAACAGAATTATGACGCATGTACTTTGGAGGCTACGAAACGGTCTATCATCTACTCCATTAATAATGAAGGTAAATACTATATTTATTTACTTCATAGGAAATAGCATAAATAGATTGTGATGTTTTATAACAACCTATATAAATACAAATACCTAGACTACTGTAACATTTTCAATACTAGCTTATTTTATATTTGAACCTTAAACTAGAGTAAGTGGATTGTACATGTAATGTCGGAATTTTAATTTTAATATAAAACTTGGGAAAACTATTATCTAAATACCTAGTTGTGAATTACCTCCTTACTCTAAATATAATGCATTAATTGGTTAAATTTGAATTTAAGAAACATGTAGGCCTAGTTTAGGGCTCACCTCCTAGACTTTCAAAGCTAGATAGATCTAAGGATGCATTATCCAACAATATTTGGTCTGCTTATAAGATAGTTCAAAAAAAGCTTTATTTTTCACGAATTTTTAATACTATTATAGATACTCTAATAAGCACTTGGATGGATAAAGTGATTAGCCAGATATAGTTTGGAATTCCTTCAAATATCTGTAATTACAGAAGTGTATTAAAAAGTGTATGCGAAGGGGCGTCACCAAATTTTATTATTGGTTTAAAGTGGCGGGAAAACGTATGCGGAGACGAAACCACCCGTTTTCCCGCAATGAATTTTCTCACGATGTAATATTTTGATCTACAATTTTAATAATTCAATGTTGTTATAAAATTATGATAATGATAGAGTGAGTATTTTTGACATATTACAAGAAGTCACATTTCACCAACTGACCTTTAAAATACAATTTTAATGAGGTTGATTTTTAGACGAATAGTTGCATTAAATAATGCGTTCTAGGTATTTTTTAAATATCAAGGGACTTTGTAATCTCATCTTTTCCATCTTTACTATTGCCGTTGTATATACTATACTTACTATCAAAACTCACCAGTCTTTCTCCAGAGTAAGAAAAAAAACATGAAAACTAGGAGTTGCAGGTATCAAAGTCACCCAAATTTTGGTACTTGCAATAGTCATCGGAAGATGAGACCTCTCCTTCTTGATCTGTTATTTAAACTAACATAAATTGTCACAACGTTAGTTGTTGAGTACTTTACCTAATTTCGCCATTTTCTAGGACTTATAGAATGATTTCAGTTCACAATATCTGACACGGGTTAGTTGCCTACCTCAGTTACTTATGTGATGGCTGCTCATCAAATTGGTATACCACAATATCAGTCAATTCCGTACATGTCTCATTATAGCCATGGTCAAAATGTGAGGTTCTATTTCCCTCGATGAATTAATTTGATATAAATAATAGTTCTATATAGAATTTATAATTTAACACTTGTTATTAGCAAAGAGGTTCGAATATTTGTAGAATCTTGTTGCTCATCAATTTACTTCCTTGAATGGTACAAAAAGTCCTGAGGTTGGAACAATCCCGGATGGAAATGCTGCAGTTGTACCCAAAGTCGAAATGTGAGACTATTCTACTTATTTATGAGTTGTTCTTCCTTCTATATTAATTCACTATCAATTCTGATGGTTTGTTATGTAGTCATATATCAAATTTAAATAATACACAGTAGACACAGAAAGCAGTTTGAAATACTAGATATCTTAAGTAATTTTAAGATCTACAACTCCAGCAGATGAAAAGTTTACGTGGTCAGGTTCTACTCCCGCTTCAGCACCACATCTAGGACGACAATTAGATGTCAACAATAAGGTCGACAAAGATAGAGTATGTTGTTATTGCATGAATTTTCATTATATATTTTATGATTTTACATCACTTTTTAAGGCTCGTCGCAAGTTGAATCTTGAAGAGATGAAAACTACAAATAAGATACCAAATCATTTTAATGCGTCAGATTCATCCCATTCATTTCAACAAAACGGTCTTAAGACATCTTGTAAGTTTTGTTTTATATATGCGTAGTTTCTACGACAAATATTTTTTGTTATTCTTGCTCCTTAAAGTGTTAATTTTACTTTGCTGAAATAACTGTTATTATTGTTTTAATTTTAAGCAACTGTACAACGTGGAAAGCGTAAAATTTCGAGATATCCTACTTCTGGATCAAGTAAGTTGATGCAGTTCTTTAAAAATTATTTGTATACATGAAGTAGTGTTGGCTGTTTTGTAGTATTCGGTATTACGGTAGATATACTATTGATTTTACGCATGATGCAGCTTTGCTAGCAATAGTAGATCAAATATCGACACTTCCGGTTATGTTTACCAACCAATTCTTCTGATTAGTTATGTTTACTCCAGCAATATATAGCTATGTTTTATATCTTTTCCTTGGAACCTTTTGTATTTACATTATATATTTAACTACTTCATAAATGAGACGTTGATTTTATTCCAGTTAATTAGTCATTTATCTCGCAGGTGTATTTCACAGTCTTATGGCTGAACAAGTTGCCTGCGGTATAGCCTCTTAATATTTCTTAGTTATTGTATGTACTTAAGTGTTATTGCTGGAGGCCCTGTCCGCCTATTCTCAGGTAGACTCCAATGCAGTGGTGTTAATATTATTGTTCATATCAAAATTTCATTTCTTTTGTTCTAAGTTGTTTCATTGTTAGCAAGCTGATTGCTTATTATACTTGGTAATTTTTACCGGTATAATATGGCTACTTCTCATGTTGCTCCACTATTGTCACCGGCTGATATCTCGCTAATGGATAGTATCCCTGATGTGGATCCGCTTACATCGTTATTCATGGAAGTAAGGGACGATATTAACCACAATGGAATAGATTTCAAAGCTGAGCTTGACCAATATTTCATGCCACAGTCTATTTCATCGAACTTACTGAAAAGTGAACCATTTTCTGAGTGTCCTAAGACTACCCCGGTTTATTCGAAAGAGATTATACAAACTGCGAGTAATGGGCATGGGAAACATTGCCAATATAAGAAGCAAACTGCAAAGAGAAAATATTCGGATAATTTGTGTGGTGACGGTACGTCCTGAATACAAGGAGCTTCGGAAAAATTTTCACGAATATAAGTGATAATTTATCATGATAAATGTGCACTATTGCAGTACCGGTTCCTACGGGATCGCGTATGGATAATTCGTTGCTGGTTACTACTAAGAAATTCATGTCACTGAGAGATAGCTGTGATGTAAGAGCTTTAAACCTAATTAGGCTTTTAACAGTTTTTGTGTTTTGTTTTTACTTACAATCTTTTCAGGTTTTGAATCTCAATGATGCTGCTGAGAGACTCAGAGTACCTAAACGCAGGTTATATGACATTACCAATGTATTGGAAGGCATTGATCTGGTTGAAAAAGTAGGGAAGAACAGTATACGGTGGAAGTGAGTATTTTTAAATTAGAAGCTCTAGGATAATAATAAGACTGATGGCCCTATCATATACCATTTTTGTGAAGATAGTGTTTTACTAATTCGAAAGAAGGGGCAGCAGTGGCGTGCGCCGCCAAGGACGCTCTTTGTTGCTTGATAGGGTAGCCAATACGTCAACAGTCCAGTGTCGTAAAACGACGCAGGCTATGCATAGTCTTTATTCGTAGAGATTCAAGGGGAGGATTTAAACCGAATTTGAGGATGTAGACGAAACTGAAATAGACGTTTTAATGAGTATATCAATGAAATAGGAAATTTTTTTACAAATTTGCTGTGAATTTCCAGAGCTGAAGAATGTGATGCTGCATCAATGGCTGCTGGACGGCACGAATGTGATATTCTTAGAATGGAGGAGAACCACCTAGATGCTATGATTCATGACGTCTCAGCAGCACTAAAATTGGCTAAAGAAGATCCTACCGATAAACCATACAGGTAGACTGAAGAAACTTCGTCGTTCGCGACCAGTCCTCATTTAGGTATATTGTATTGTTCATGATTTCAATTTGTTTATTTAAATTGGGTAAATATTTCAGTTACGTTCGATATGCAGATCTTCATCTGGTTCCGAAATTTTCTGACCAAACATTGATTGCTATTAGAGCACCCCAGGAATCTTATTCATACATAGAGGTGTGGTAAAGTATTATGTACGAATGTATAATTCCTAATATAAAGCGAGTACATAGTACATATAAATAACGATAATAAATATATATAAGTGATTTATCATTTGAATAGGTTGCGGATCCTGTAAAAACGGGCAAGTTCCAATTAATGGTTAGAAATGATATGAGTCATCCACTACGAGCATTGCTATGCCCATCAGATTCAACTATTTGTGCTAATGTAGAGGACGTTTGTTGCAACAACGGTTTGGAAATTATGTTTTAACTAGTTTGATTATTATCGATACCTTCGTTTTTGAAATCTAGGAATTAATATCCTAGTTTATGAACTTTAACCTCTGATGCCACTATTAATTAAACAAATTTAGCTAATGCTACTACCCAAAATTGCGCGAGTTCGGTATCATCTGCACCATCATCATCAGCAACACAGTCATCTTCTACATCTCCTGATTTGGTTTTACCAGCAGGACCAATGAGACCAGATTCATCAACTGATCTAATCACTCCAGGCAAATATCCTCCACAGTTTCAAAGTCCTGGAATATTTATGAGTCCCTTGAAGGTATGTAAATCATGCTAAAGTGTTTGAAAGATTTTAACCTATGTTTTTTTTTAGATGCTGGTTGATCCATGTGTTCAGCTACCAGCTTCTTCTGTTTCTGACATGGAACATCATCCGCAAGGCACGTTCTTATCTCTTGACCCTATTCATGATACAGATCCTTATCCTTTCGCCTCCGGATCAATCAGCTTACAAGATCTGTTCCAAAACAACGATGAATGGGAGTTGACTCAGTAGTTTCAGGTTAGATAAATGTCTTTTGAACCATCTATGCTGTAGTAAAATATGTATTTCTTACTCACAAACGCGACTGCGGCGTTAGATAGGTAGTGTTTGAACTCAAAATTAAAACGTTGATGTGCTTAGAAACTTGTATTTCAGGTGTGCTATGCTGATGTGAATCCAATCAGTATGAATTGCTATTTTATTCCGGTGGCATTGTTAGTCATGTTAACTTTTGTGGTAGTGCTACCCTTTGGGTGCATAATCTCGATTTCATTCAACTGCCTTTGCAAATGACCGATAGTGTAGTTTTGCATGTTTTGGTTATATTTACGTTTACATCCATCAATATAATGTGCTATCTCAGTCTATGTACATATCTCGTTGAAGCAAATGCAGGTTAAGTCTTTGTTCTATTCATTTAAGACATTCGACCTGTGTTTTTTTCACTTTTCATAAAAGGCGTTTATATTGCACTTTTACTTATATGTTTCCATATCACTGTTTTGAAGTTTTATTTTTCTATTCCTGGCCTACTTTATGTTGCGCATAGCTCATTGTAGTCTGACTGTTCTTTGTGTCCAACTAAGTTTTTGTGGAATATCAAAGTCAGAAATTGAACCAAATTACTAGGTTCGTAACTGCTTGGATATTTTAACTAGTAAATTTGTGTTGGTGTTAAGTACTGCAGAAAAAACCATACTCCACTGATGTTATGTGATTAAATGAACCCTACGCCTCCGTTTTTTTAGACATCTTTAGAATATATTTGTAATTGAAGGTTCGTATGTGTGTACTATTATAATAAAGTTAAATTTCCATTATAATTAGAGAATTCCAAGAATAAAATCTAGGTTTTCGTATCAGGTATGTGTTTTTCAAAAGATAACGTTGCCTCTGTGAATTAAAGTTTTAAATCGTGGCCAAGTTTCTATAGTTGCAAGCTAGCATTGGATTTATCTAGATATTCTGTTTTTAGTGTTCTCCATTGGTTGAGCATTTAATCATAACTTCATGGTACGTTTTACAGTTCATCAATTTGACAGGGCTACGTTCGTTAAACAACTTGGTTAAAATGTGATGTCTCTTACAACTGAAAACTAAGTTCTCTATTTATAAATTCGTAGCGATTATGAATCTCGTCTCGATTATTCAGCCATGAATTTCCTTCCTTAGTGGAACAGATGAGTATCTATAGAACAGTGCGGTGGCTTCATCTTTTATTTTAATAAAATAAATTAGTTCTTACCCTATCGTGTTCGGAATACTGCATAAGATAACAAGATGGGAAATGACGGGAGTAATGAAAGTTCACCTATAAATGTTTAGTTAGTGGAACTACTATTGAAAGTTTAGCTGGCAGGCTTTTACTGTCTTTAGACTCGAAGGATAAGGATTTTAGTGTCAAAGCACTATAAAGCTCACTCTTTCAGCTTCCACTGTAGCATTTTTGTTTGTGATAATATTGATTATTACTGCTCCTAAATCAGTTTAGATTTCTTCCAATTATAACAATTTGTCTTTTACTTCCTTTTACGCAAAGCTACCTCCATATTTAACTACTTTCCTAATAGCTATAATGCTCTCATCTTCTAGAAATTCCTCTAGTGGACACATGAGATCTCGCCTATCATTGTAACAGGCATCCAGAAGAACCACGTCATATTTATATCCTTAATAAGTATTATTATTTCACCGAATAAGATCAGTAAGCTACGATAGACTAGATGTTTCTGTTACCACTGCGTGTTGCTGTTATTATATGGCGGATACCGTCATCAACAATGATTCGATGATTGGGTGATTCTTCTAAATCGTACCATTTCTTGGCGATATCTTTCATGATGGGATCAATATCTACTACGGTAATATCGAGCTGAAGTACATGATATGACTGCTAAAAAAATTTTCAAAAGTGATGATTTGATCCAAATTTTAACGTAACTCTCAGACTGAATGTCCACTGTTATTCTTTTTATAGCTATTATGCATTTGTTATTTGACGATTGTAACAATAAATTTTGCTCCCACCTTTTGATATTTCATAGTTGCCATATAGTTGTTGATTACTCCTCCTCCAAGCCCCACAATCAGAACGTTTTGTAAGATTTCACTTTGAAAATTCAACGCCCCACTGAAGAACGAACTAGCGATCATCATACGGGCATACGATAAGCGCACAGTTTGTTTGTGAATTCGCCATTTTTTGGTATTGAAATTTGCCCATGTTAATGCTAAAATTCATATAGCTGAACTAAACATTCGTGAATAGTACTGTGATAAAAGAACTAGAGCTTTGCTGTTTATTTATCTAAAACAAACGAGTTGGAGGCAGTATTCGTGCATCTGTCAGTAGCAGAACCCCATTTTCTCCTTTGCTTCTTAATCCACGATATGCCAAAATCCTGCAAGTTGTTTTTCTAAGAAATAACTATATTTTAACTGTTAATAAATAAAGTTTTTATCTTTCAAAAATCCATCAGCCCACGTTCCATTGATCTCAGTTATATTGTCCACGATCGTGAAACAGGTACCAGTGAGTGAACTACACATTTCATCTATCTAAATCAATGCTTCACTGCAATTATTATTTTCAAGGAGCACGAGAAAATTTCTGGTTAAACTAACCTTTCGATGAGGGTTTTTCAATAACTTTTCCCTTATAATGCTTTCTTTCTTAGATATGGATTTCTGATGACGGTTGAGGTTCCTATTAGTAGTTGGCGTTGACATGTATAAATTCAAAATATACTGAAATCTAGACTTTTATATAATTTTAAGACAAGACTACAAACAACATTTTTGATAGGTTAGTTATGTCATATAAAAACTTACGACTGCAACAGCTATAAATACAGTAAGAAAACTCCCTTGCATCATGATATCTAACATAAACCACACTGTACGCATTTTCGTACAACAGAAGGCATCCACACTAAGCTGATTAAATAAATATATGGTGTTTTTTCGCATTTGGACAGTTTAAACAGTTGAAAACAAAATCTTTAGTTTTTTTACAAATAGCCCAACTCCTATCACTACTTTGTTCATTTCTCTATATAAAGTCACAAAAATGAAGTTGAATTGTCAAAGTCGAGCGGCCTAGAAATTAACCGTGATACCACTTAGTATTATTGTTTATTTAGAATGTAATTATATAAAAATTACAAATTCACCAATTATCTGAATATAATGAGAGGCATCGATATTTTATACTTAATTTATGGTAAGATTTTTTTATTATAGAAATGGAACTAAACATCATCATTTATTTATTTGCAATATCAGTGAGTTAGTTTCTTCAGATCGATAGTTCCATAGTCAAATATATCTACAGCATCCGGATTGACTGTATGGTTGAAACAACCATATTTCAGGGGTCCCTAAAAATAATATTAAGATAATTTGTTTAAAAAATTGTTTTAGCTATCTTTAATAGGACTACAAATTGCTTAGTAAAGTAATACAAATTTGTTGGAAAATATTAAAAAAATAAAGCAGTAACATAGAACAAGGTATTGCGATTGTAATGAGCAACCTCAACAAATAAAATAGCATGCAAATATATCTCACTCCACAATTAGTTTTGACACACAGGAATCCAGAGCGATAAGGTCTTGGAGGTAGTGACTGAGGCATAACGAGGTATGTCTTTATAGTAACAGGGATTCCGCTTGCGGTGATATCCGTTTTAGTCTCACTCACTGTCTCATAGTAGTAGCCTTCCTACATTCATATTTTTATATGAACATTAGAATAAGAGGGCGATTAGCTTTATTCACTTTACCTTATTATAGACAAGGGTCGCGAAAGCGTCACTGACAGGACATTTTAAGACTGCTTTTACCATTATGTTGTATCCCTGGACATTGATATGTATTTTAATGATAAATGCTTTAAGAAATTCTTCTATCAAAAATTAATATAATTTTGAAAGTAAAAAAAACTACGGCAAACAATTAAAAAATCTTAAATAAGGCAAATGATTCAATGCCAATTATGTAATTAAATATATTTTAAAAGTTTACCTCAATTTCCATTGAGAGAAGCAAGAGGGCTGAAAATGACGTCAAGAATAATGGCGAACATATTATACTTCTATTAAAATAATGAATAAACACCTAATGAAACTACACTTACAGAGCAAACTTTTTCCCAACAAAGGCATCGTCCATGCCTATTATGGGCCAAGTGCACGCCTTTTGAGGAGCTTAGTAATGGCTTATGTGGAAATATGAATATTTATAATCCATTATAATCCATTAAGAAATTATGGATTCGAAATACTTTATAACAATATTCCCCTATCACCATCATCTCTTTGCAGTAAAATCTCGATACCTAGCTCTTCAAAATTATGTCAAGATAGTTTGTTATTTAACGAGTACATTTGTAAAACCAAATTACTAAATATATTTATTTATTTATTGCTTACATTTGTATTATTATGGTAATACTGTTAAATATAAGCATGGTAACAAAAAGCTAGAAATTTATTTTGACTCATCACTAATCTTAAATTCGTTACTAAAATGACTACTGCTGGATTGCTGACAATACCGAAATTACGATATGAAATACTCTTTTCTATGATTTGATTGTTCGAATAGCATCACTGCATCTGTGCTTGAGAGCCTTGTCTTATTGATGGAAAGTTAGTGGTTGAAGTGGCAAGAAGATGTGCAATCAGTGAAACAATCGATTGGACGTGGATGGGCGTGGAGAATGCCGTGTGAACCAGGTGTTATTGACCGCCTGTGATCTANGCAAAGGTATCTCACTGCTACCTTCTAGAGCATTTTGATTTTCGACCTCGCTGGCGCAATGGAAATAGTTGTCGTTCCGAATTATTAAGGAGATATTACATACATATTTTGTTCGT
Source organism: Heterorhabditis indica (assembly GCA_020740425.3). Lineage (NCBI taxonomy): Eukaryota > Metazoa > Nematoda > Chromadorea > Rhabditida > Heterorhabditidae > Heterorhabditis > Heterorhabditis indica. Next base: position 243,602 of record JAJAVP010000130.1, on the reverse strand, counting down.
GAAGACACGATTAAATCGAAATATATTGCATGTCATTATATAAAAAATATTTATTTAAATATTTTTAACTGAATAAATATTGAGCAATATAAACCATTTTTAATTCCTTTAAATTAATTTCAAAATGAGTACAGACCATTGAAAGTTTAGAAGCGAGACTATTCATGGACGTTGCATTAGCTATCACATAGCCGTGCAGATTTGTACCGCGACATGTTGTGTCTGAGAAAAGTGAAAGGAGCGTTTAATCTGCCACTAATTAATAATTCCTGCAGCAATCGAGTATAGCCCTTTCTTATGAGACATGCCATGTTCGATACGAAAACGTTCTCGACACCGACCGCCTAGTTTCCGCTGAGCGTCAATAATCTGATGCAATTCTAACAGGCAGAGCACATAAGAAAAGACTAGGAGAACGCATTTCACACTGCATCCTCCAGGCAGCTTTTAACTAATAATTACCAGAACAGAGATTATCTTCTCAGTGAATCTCAGCGTTCCGATAGATATAATATACCGCTGGACACTTTGATGCTAGGTTCAGAACCAATTACTTTCATCCGAGCTATTTGAAAAATAAGAGTCATGCAATGTCATTGGTGATCTTCTGACATTTTACAAAACCTTTTGATGAGCGAATCTTGCTTAGCTACTAATATTCAAATAATAACTCCAATAGATTATATTAAATACTGCGAATAGACCCGGGAAGGCCACCATACTGAGTTGGTCAATTTGATCTGTAGACCATTTTTTGTCAAATGAGTTTTCCATTTTTGACGAGATTGAGGGCTCCTCACAACCTTCAAGTAGCAGCAACTTTTCTGGCATCCTAAATGATATCTTCGCTGTTTATTTTTATGATTGAATATCAGAATTAGATTGGCTTTGGAATATCTTTCATAAGGGATTCTTACCTAACGACCTCTTTAGAAAACTTTGTTATTGTGCTTGAAGCCGTCATTATCAACTTTTTTCTCATTCTTGGATCTAAAATGAGAATTAAAAAATATAAAAAAAGCAGAAATTAATTAACATAAAAGCATTTATCGAAAGATAAAGATGTGAGTTAGCGAAAGTTTTTATTGTGATATACAGTGTGTACAGAAATAATTGTTTTTTGCCATTTTTATGTTCTCGATCGTCAGATTCAATCTTTTCTAAGGTCAGGCGTTATAGTCTTGGAAATCTCCAGCATTAATTTGGCGTCTACTCCTTTTAAAAATAACGTTTGTTGTGTTATTTTTCTTAGAATCACTTTCCATCAAATGAAAATAATAGCCTAATTTATTAAATGTATTAAAATAATAAGGGCCAACCTATAAAACAGCTAAATAAGCCTAAGCCTATTTATATTAATGACCGGAAAAACCTTTCTAGACAATTAAGTCTTTATAATTTTTCTAGTCACCCAGTGCTCTTATTTATGTTGGACTATTCTTGAAAACGCAGGAAATTCGAAGTTGCCTTCCTGAGGCGCTCGACATTATTTCAGATCCTTATAACGAGCAGTTTCTATTACTTTGATTGGACCTCTTTCGCTTAAACCTGACTTAGAACAAGGACCCGACATTACGGCATCAATCTGATGAATAAGAACAGATTAGGGGCGAGAACTATTGTCATTTCTGAATGCACGGTATATGTTAGAAGAGTATACATTCCTACCAGTTGTTCCATAAGTTTTGAAACCATGCGGATTTTCTGACTTTATATGATTTCTACATATTCTAGGCGACATTGGACAAGAAGACGAACACCTCGACCTAAGTGATGAACATCTCTTGGAAGAATTCTCTGCCTAAAGTTGTCGTCATTTCGTAAGAAAGCAAATAACCTAAAAATTTATAACAAATTTTAATTTTAATTTAAAAAAAACTGTACATTGATAGATTCAAACGCGACTTTTGTGTAGTGATGCAAATAACGGAAAGATTACGAAGAAGCAATTGAGTACCTCTGATTTCGCCCCCATTGATCCAATTACGGCCAGTTCTAATAGTGAACAAAATACGAATGTCAAGCACGCCAGCATCCACACATCTAGAATGTTCGCACTGTTTCTCACTTTTCGAAGGTATAGCCTATAGACTGCAAATAACAACCTAGTGCCTTCACATAGCTGACTCTGGGTAGATTCCGCATAATATTTCCAAACTGGAAGGTTAGAGCAAGCAGCGAATTAACTCCTAGCATTGTTCTTGCTGGTATCATCTTCGGACCGAGGCAGAAGCTTATCCAACTATAAATTTTCTATTTTATTCCATTATTCACTTTTAATTTAAATATAACATATAAAAAAGCCTTTTAAGATTTGGAAAAAAACAATATCTAAGTGATTGCTTTACAAAACTATGTGGTTTAGACACTAATATTTTATTCGTTCATTCCTTGATAAAACTATATTATTTCAATAGAGTCTAATCATTGTTTGAATTGAAGGAAATCTTAATCTTATATATATATATTCGATAATCTACATTTCCATTTCAGATCAGATTCTCAATCTTTAGTTATAGTCAACTTATTTACCATTCTTTTTCATCTGCCGTCTACCTTGCATATTTTTCAAGTTGATACATATTAAAAAGTCTATACAAAAATAAACTAACCTAATAAAAATTGTTAAATAAGTGGGGATATATGCTTGAAATATATACCACCCATACCGTCGGCTGAACACAAATGTCATTGTCAATTCATTCCACACTCCGGCTGGATAGATCTGTAATGCAGTTATATTGAACTTTTTCTTTGAATTATATACTACTTATCATCTCATAAAAATACACGTAGTATTTTAAAAATCCAAGACGGAAACTCTGGAAATGATGCTATCAGAGAGATCCAAATAATAAATCTGCAATTATAAACTTAGAATAAAACTCATAAAAGTATATAAACTTAAAATTACTTCGTGTTTTATAGAAGTAGAGTAATTAGTTAGCACAAAATCAGGAAGAACGATTTCTTTTTTGAGTAGAGATAAGCCTTCAGTCCAATTTGTCCACTGCATATCGACCTATTGAGTATAAATTTGGCATTGAAGCATTTATTAGCACAATTTTAACAACCAGAGTTGTTCGTTTATCTGTTCCTCCGCTCTCTAGCATGTCAACCAACATTAGGGAGAGCTACAGCCGACAGCATCTTAGCAGTGTTACTGTGCTCATAATTGCCATAGCGTGTCCGTAAGGATGCAGATGTTTATGACTATACAGGCTTCGTATACTTATTTGACACACTTTTCAATCATCATAAGTATTTTTGAAATATTTGTCTTAAATAATTTACCTCTTGATTGTTGTAACTGAAGGATTCGAGTGTGAGGTGACACGACTGACGATCCATTGGAAAGGCACTGTAGTAATTTTAGATAAATATGATTATATCATAAACTAAGAAATAACCGGACTTATGTCTTACCTAAAATCCATCGAACATGGTCCCTTAACTTGAACTCGGTAGTTTACCCATACCGTACCATTCGGATAGATCATGAGAAAAACATTTTTGAAAGGCGATTTGTGAATATGTGCGGACTTGCTGTTGATGAATACTGTGTTTGGTTTCCAGATTTCATCAAGTATCTTAAAATTAACGTTCTAATATTTAATAGGGTCTGTACACAATCTACGTTTAGAATTGTTTATTTCAATTATAATTGTAGAATTTCTATACATATTTTGTTTATATTTTGCTCTGCTCGGGAGCATTCTGTACATAATTTAACATACCGAAAATAAACCTAAGAATCGGCATCTAGTCCAGTATTCTACTATACATTTCATTATCAAAATGGACTGAATACATTAAAAAAATTCTTTTCCATTTAAAACCGTTTTCTTAAAATGGCTTCCTTTGCCATTCATTGTTTTTTTACCGTTTTTATTATTTTAAAATAATTTACCTTTGAAACTAGATTGAAATAAATGAGAAAAAAGTACCTCTGAATTCAATGAAAGGTTGTACTTGCAAGGGTTCATGTGATCATATCTTAAGGCCTGATCCATCCACAGCTCAGTTACATAAATATCCATGTCAAAATCACTAGTAATCTCATTTACAGAGTTTACCTCTTGAACCCAAACCTACAACATTTTATGACTCAAATAGAATAGAATTCATACTTCTGTCGAAAAACTATTAAGGTGATACCGTCTAATTAATATAAAATATTCTGTAAGCTCCATGGCTAGTAAATAAATAGGATGTAATCGTTTCTTATACCTCAATCCACACTATGATTCCTGTTTCAGAAGGTGTTTTGAATGATTTGTAGTTGCCTATCAATTTCTCGATTATAGTCTTATCACTTGTGCAGGAAACATCGTCTTCGGCATCGTGTGAAACACGCTCATGTTCCGCCTGCAAAAAAACTACTCCTGTATTCGAAAGAATTTTATGGTTTATTTAACTCTCTCTCTTTTCATTACGTATATATATATCTTTCTGCCTGTCTTTCTCTTTTCAGACCACTTTTATGGGAACTCCATGAGTAGGTGGCAAAATAAACGACACTGTGCCAGGTTTCGGAAACAACTTGTTTTCCTATAAAAATATCAACATTCTCATTAAATATACCTACATTTTCCGTAAGCAAGCAATAATTAGAGACACAAAGTTTGTCAGTGCTATAACTCGACTATTTATTCTTTTGTTTACCAATAAATACCATGTAAATCGGATTCATATCACAATTTGTATCTAAAGACTACAGTCAACATGCTGGTTAGTACGAGCAATTGTTAGTGTCATCCACCCGTAACCTCTTCATATCTCTCACGAAGCTCGTTGAGAATGACATTATTCTGCGTATACAGCTTCCAATAATAGTTCTGCAATGGAGTATCTCCTAGTATTCGTTCGACAATAAACGCTATTTATTTCTAAGAGAACGGAACTCCAATTACGTATAACTAGTTGCGGTTCATATTTTACCTGAGAACCGTTTGTGCATTACATTTTTATCGATAAAAGCATTAATGTGAAATAACCAGAGCTTTCTTTCAGGAATTCTGACTTTTCCAAACTTAATATTACACTCATTTTGAGAATTTCCTCTATACAAGCACTTTTATTCGTACCGAACTGTCCTTATTATTCACGAGCCTCTAATAACTTTTTTAAAATTAGAAGAATTAAAAGTCTTATAAGCTATAATTTTCACTGAAACTTGCACCTAGCTTTTCAATAATTATAACTTTAGTATGACCACAAGTATGAAGCCTTATTAAATAGAATTGCAAAATGTTACAAAAGATGGAGATCTCTTACCTCTATAAAAGTTGGCAACGGAGTGATGTGATTTTGTCTTGTGTTTACGCTGACAATATAGGGAAGAACCAGAAGAATGAAAAACATCCAACTATCATTTAGACAATACACGCCTTAAAATACTAAAAACTTAAGAATATAGAATTCAAAAAATGCGAATCTTTAATGGAAAAATATACATACTAAAAATGAATCAATTTTGGAGTACCCTAATATAAAAATGTTTGCTATTATTAGCAACTATAATTAATTTAGTAGTCCATTTAGTAGATAAAAATTTGGACAAGCGTCAGAAAACCTGAGTGTACTTTAACTTTATTTAGTACGCAAATACGTCTTCGGATGCTTCCCCTTTGTCAAAGATTAAAAATGAGAAAGTGAAATGACTAAAGTGTGTCAAGTTACCTTACGAAGAGAAAATAGGCGTACAAAGAATTGGTCTCAACTAGATAACTCCTCGAGCGTCATAAATCGCTTGAAAGCAATCACATGAAGATCGTAGAAAAAGAAGGAAATTAAGGGCGCAAATGCAAACCATGAGTTCTTAATATTATGTACTTTATATATAAATACATTATAGCTTGATTTCGATAATTACGAAGTGTCAAATACCATGTACTCACTAAAGATGTACTGGGACATATACTCTAAATGCTGAGTAAATCTTTTTTTTATCGACTGTAGCAAATGTTCTACAAGTGTGCAAAACATTATAATTATTACAGTTTGCTTTTGAGGAATGAAGGATGTTTCAACCAGTGGGAGGAAGACGGCACATATACTGCTGGTGTTCTTGCATTTTGCTTTGTTCGCGTTATTAATGACTCAAGTTTTTAGGGATCTAGCAAATTCCATGAACACATTTTTGATTTTCGGTCTTCCATCACTAAGCTAAAAACGATTCCAGTAAACAAATTATATAGCAAAATTATACAAGGTTAAATAGATTTGAAGCGAACGATTAAATCATCGAAACATGAAAATGAGAATAGCCGAAAGGTTGATAGATAAGAGAATTAGTGTATCTAAGCCACTGGTTGCTCTCTCATCTTGTCTTTGATAATTCGTCGTGTAAAGCGCCATCCTATTGACGCGGGTCTTGATTACTACTTTTTGATTAGTTTTCATCTTTTAGTCAGAGCTGTCATGAAAACATCCGCCACATATCAAGGAGGATCTAGAAGAAATCACTAAGCCTATCTACCTTAAGTTCTGTCCGAAATTCATCTGAGTCGGTGTTAATCCTCTTATGACAAAAACTATATATATTCTAAATATTTGTTCTTGTAAGGACTAATTATTAGCAGAACACAAGAGATCAAACTTAAGCCAAATAAATCTGGGTGTTAGCATAAAGTCTTTATGGTATCCTGTTGATCGGAGTAAAATTGACTTGATCCTAAGAGAAAATAATTTCTGAAACTTTCTGACTCATCTAACGTATTTTAGCGTAGTTAGAAAAAACGCCTAATAGCACACTCACAGGGCTCAACACGGAATGTTGAATTTGTAATTTCAGAAGAGAAAATTGTAATCCAACTACAGTTGGATCCTAAATAGATCCTAAAAAATTAAATATCATTTGCAAAAAACTTATTGCAAAGGCTTTGACTACAAAATGGTTTTTTTTCAATATGCCAACTGAAATATCAAAATTGAATGCATAATCTGAATTATAAAATAAGGAGCAGAAAGAAATCTGAATAGAGAAAACGACGGATAAGTAAAAGCCATTCGCCATAATAATAATTGAAAATACTATGACGAAGATGTATGGCTTAATTTGTTTAAGATTGTTGCGAATTTAAAATAAGGTGAAAATTAATAGTATGCTTTTTACAAATAGAGGAAAATTTTACATTTACAGTGGGCCACTAACGATATATATGAATTCCTATTACGAGGTTTATTTTACAAAACTTATTTCTGTGATCGTGTACTTATTTTAACTCCCTGAGTTGGGCCTCATG
>JAJAVP010000130.1:120031-231199 GCA_020740425.3 Heterorhabditis indica | reverse complement strand
CATGAGGCCCAACTCAGGGAGTTAAAATAAGTACACGATCACAGAAATAAGTTTTGTAAAATAAACCTCGTAATAGGAATTCATATAGGCTAAGTAATCATTGCAGACTTTTTCAAAAATACATATTTACTGCGTTTAAATAGGACATTCATCACTAGCTCTAGTTGTTCTCCATTTAGCCATGAATTGCAGGATGTCATGTTCACTCCTGATGACAGGCGGTACATTTCTTCGATACTTCGGCTGCTTAACACATTCCTCTGAACATTCATTTAATGTTTTAAAATACCTGTTAATGATTATAAAAATAATTGAGTAATTTTATAGTGTGAGTAGTAAGTCAATCGTACTCATTGTCTGAAATTTGGCATATATAAAAGATACCTTTTAAATCAGCACACAACTTTTGACTATGGTGCATTTTTCGTGCACTGCACAGCCATTTTTTACGACAAGTTGAGTCACAGTTTCCAATTCCATCATATATCGATCGACGATAATAATTTCTGAAGAAAAAAAAGATACTTTTAGGTAGGGGATCATATTTCTACCTTTCTACATTTGACTACCACTTGAAAATAACACAAATGAAAAGAATAGATAATGCAAAAATTGCATTTCTTCAAGCAAACAATGAATAGTGGATCAATTCTCGTCATATTGAAATCATGTTAAACTCCTGGTAATGTTTTATTGAAAACAATAGTGAATTATAAAGAAATAAAATCTCACTTCCGATATTTCTCGAATAACGCGTCATCAGTTTTCATTCGCTCAATCATCTTATTCCACTCTGATGGGGTTTGAGATTTTAGGCCTCAAAGGAATATGATGCATTTTGCTATCCTGTTTTTTGGATAAAATGACCAACCATATTCCTGATTAACACTGGCATATAACTGTTTCCACACGGGATTGCTGCTATTCGAATTGGCTTCCGTAATGTTGAAATACCATTCTTCAAAATCAATAACTTCCTGGAACACTGTTTGTTGGCACTTGTAGGATTGCCAAATAGCAACTACGTGCTTAGAACCTATGAGCACTCTGGAGTTTTCAGTGTTTTATTAAAAAACATAAGTATAATCTCATTCTTATAATCTGCGCAAATGTGTATTTGTTACAATTTACTCTTAAATAGCTAAAAATGTGTCAAAATGATAGTACACCTTGTTCATCCACCTTTTCCTGCTTTTAGTTGCTAGACTGATTCGCGAATTTTTTCATTAATCCATTTTAATAATGTGTGATATCATTTCTGATCGCATTGTATTCAATTGGAACAAATATTTTAGGCATTTTAATAAAGTTAAAATATTTTTCAAATTTGAGTGTACAGTCTTTTGAAAATTATAACCTTTCGATCTCAATTCATAAAATAAATTATATGATCTTTGTAATACTTACATATGTAGAGTTTGTATAGACTCCATCAATATTGTAGATTCTGTACGCTGGAAAAAACTCCGAGTATGTAGTTAACGACGGTGCTGAATAAACTACTGATGTGGGCTGGGAATTTGAGTCTTCTGGATCGTCATATGTTATGTAGAATTCTTCCGAATGTGTGTGTCCGAAAAACTGGCCGACGATAATATTTTGAAACCTAGAAACATTATTAAAACTTTCCTTCTAGATTAGATTAACACTACTTATAGCTTAAACTTAATTACTAGAAAATCAACTAGTTTGTAATAAAGCACAAAATTATTATTATAACTGCTTGCAATACGCGAGATTTGAGTAACTTAACTCTAAGTTTACCTTAACAAATGTTAAAATTAAAAGCCTATAAATACGCTCATTTTTTCTATAGTGGAAACTACTTCCAATTGTTCATCAAATAATAATCGTGCACAAAGTTAACAAGCTAACCTGTTTACCACTCTGTAGTAATTAATAGCCCATCCCTCCAAAGCTTCTCCATCTCCACCGGGAATGTGAGCTAATATATGCACCTGAAATATCGCGTTTTCATCCGAAGCACTGACAAGGAAAATAAGAGAACTTTAATTTTATATCGCATAAGCCTAGAAAGGTTGAAAATATAACAACAGAAGCAGGAAAAGGATGGTAAAGCATTAATCCCGCTTGTATAGGTATAAAAAATATATTCAATCCGAAGATTTGAACATTTTGGTTGACTGTTTTAGAATGCTTTACTTGAATCGCATACAATGAAATCCTGTGACAGCAAGAAATCGATTTGTAAGTGAAGAGGTTTCTTTTTAAAATCAGTAGATTACTATAGAAAAGACACCTTTAAATGGCTTCACCATTGTGAACCTTAATTCCTTCTTATATTTAAATCAAGTATAGTATTGCTATGCCTACAACATCCATTAAAACGTCTCCTATTTCCGAGGCTTCCTTTATAACCATATTTTTGGTAGTTCTCTTAAATATTTAAAAGCTATGAAACACGACTAGTTACCTGTCGCCAGAAATTGTTGAACCTAGATGCAATGCAAAATAAAAGTACGATATAAAACCCACTTTATCGCCTTCTCTTTCGGCTATAGACAATTGGTTTACTAGCCATGTTAGTGTTCCATCTGGATCTGTTTGGTTAATGTAGAGAAAGCTTGAAAAACCACTAATTAATCACTTTCCCATTAAAAAGAGCAAATATAGAGGAAATTTCCAAGAACCTTCTTTGTAATAATTATGTAGATAATTTAATTATGGAATGTTTTTGGCTAAAAGTTGATTAATTTTCTAACTAAAGAAAACTTTAAATAGTGTACATCTTTAAGAAACACTATGCCCATATAATTTATAAACCTAATTTTAGATTTAATCATCTTCTTATTTAAATTATAACTCTTTATCCATTCCTTTAGACAAATTTTTATGGCTTACAAATTGAGAGCATCTCCTCCTAAAGCATTATTAATCGAAATCAGTCGTAGTCCACGATAAACCTTTTTCATATAGCATCCCATACTGAAAGTTTTAGAAATCTATTCTTACAACTCAAAGAAACTATAAATATTGGTGATAGAAGCGTACAACTAATCAACATAGAAGTAAAAGAAACTGGTAGAAAAAACCTTACTACTTTACTGTCTCCATTTGATCCTCCGGCACCCATCCTACCCATGACTTTGCCATAGATTCATATAGCCAATCAGTATGAAACTTCTTAGGAGTGAAATGTGGAGCAAAGCTAAGCGAGAACATATTGTTCAAGTATTATTACAGGTATTATGATTACTATCTAAGGCTTGGTATAAGTGTATACTAGCATATCGGAAATGCAAGTAATAACGAAAAGAGAAACGACAAAACAAACTTGTCAATTGGTACTCCTTCATGATTTCCTACGGAAAAATATGCCGGGATATTTGGAAAGTACCTAAAATTTATGAAAGTTTATTAGTAATAATAGATATAAAAGGAGGTAGAAGAAAGGATAGCAAAAACTTGTATGTAATGGCGAAATCAAAAAAAAAAAATTAGAGGATATCTTACGATTTTAGTGTTTCTGAGACATTCTTAATCATAGCTACGTGTGATGCGCGAGTGTAGTCCCAATCAGCATGTGAAGTTAGATCCCCAGTAACAAGAATGTAGTTCAACTGAAAAAAAGAATATACCACTGCTTACTACAGACGTCATTCCATACGTCCCTTCCAGTAATACAATTTCTTACTAAAATCTTGTATCCTACCTTGACAGTTATTTATTATTAAATATATGTAAATAATATTAAAAACAATAGTAATACTCTCACATCCATATGGTTTGTTTTTATAAACTGTAACATGTTTGTCAGCAACCAGTAAGGCGCATCACAATTTCCAACCGTTCCCCATGGACCGGCCGGCTCATGTACTATGGTTTCTGTTAGTTCCTGAATAAGATAGTCCATTTGCAAACTATTAGTTATTTTCACTAATCTTTTGATATTATATTTCCAGTTAATTCTATATAAGTATATACAACACTATTCACTACATTATTTTTCAACTGTTCTCTTTCTATCATTTGTGGTTTTTTTATATTTCAATATATACTTCTCTTTTTAATTCCCTACTATACATTTGGATTTTGTTGAGGTCGACAACATTGTGGCTCCCCACACTTTGCTTCTAATCCTGGAGTGTATGACATATCCAAATGAAGATCCGTCAAATGCAAAACTCGGAGAATTGGTTTACCCGGCTAAAACTATGTCATGAGAAAATTTCAACGTAAACTTATATAGCACTATTAGAAAGCAATACATATAAGACATGTAAACATAAGCAATATCTGATAGACCCACGGAAACAGCTTTCTTTTCGATAGGAGAAGGCTTATTCCCTGGAATTGTTATATTCCAGGAAACATTAAAGGGATCAACAAATGCACCACAATCTGAAAATATTTAAATTTAAACACTTCTATATAGGAAACTCTTGTTTAAAAGACCTGTTAGAGCACATGTAACAAAGTATTTAAAAGCTATATAATTTAATAAATAAAGGCGAACCCTTCATTAGAAGACCGCAAATTTGATATGGTTCTACTATGATCTGGCCCAGAACGTAAGTAAACTCCTCCTATAATATTGAAAGAATCAATCACGTGAAGTGAAAATTTTCAACTCTCTTTAGGCACTACTCTAAATTTTCTTGAGTTTTAAAAACATTTATAAATAAATTTGTTAGATTTAATAGCCATATTAACTATTTTTCAAGTGGAATCTCATTTTCATGAATCATTACTGAAACCATTATAAAAAACAAACGATAACTCTTAAATTATTGCTGTACATGACTTCTAATCGTTATTATATTTTAAAGAATTTGTTTTTGGATAGGCTTAGAAAAATAACCAATTAAAAAGATAGGTATATTTAGTATACTAACGAGGGTTAATATTGGGCGTACCTTGTATATTTTTAAGCTTCGATATTGTATATGATATAAATAACCTTCGAATATATCTGTGTATTAAAATTATAGTCTAGTGATTCATTTTAAAAACAGAAAAAAAACTAATGACGTGTCTACAACCTGTATTTTATTCCTTAAGTTGACAACAACTAATGGATCATCTTAAAACATTTCCTGAAGTATTTTGAATTATAATTTGAGTTTGACTCCCTGACCTAGCATTTGATTTAAGAAAAAAATCTGCTTCAATATAATTAATAGATCTTCGGCTAGCTCACTTTGAATTTTCCGGTGATTCCCTTACATACAAAATGGTCTTCAATATTAAATGTTGTACATATGAATTCAGCCAGATCTCCTGAAAAGACTGTAGTATATTGCTTTATATTTAGAAGACCACACAATGCTACAAATAAAAACCGTATATTTCGGCTTACCTATACATGTTGATGTTGTTTTTTCTTCCCAAACGCTATGCAATATATCAACAGCGAAATTGCACTCTTTACACTCATTTTTCTTTGAATATGCTTAAATACAGATACTTTGCTTCCCTAATTTTAATCTTTTATATTTGACATTAGATGAGTACGATATTTTAATAATAATATTCGAAAAAAGTTTTAACTAAAATGGATTTTTAAAAGGTTTCAATCCAACCTACCAAAATGGCATGTAACAAGACCTAGAATACAAAACCACAGCAAACGCATAGGTCTTAGAAAATTACAGATAAGGAAAAACAAGGTGCTTTATCAACATATGCTAAGACTAAAAAAACGTCTCACGATGTCGATAAAATTACTGGATCAAATACTATAAATCAAACATCTTCAAAACACATCTTTAACAGGATATATTCTGAATACTTGCCCATATGAAGTTCTCCACTCGAAGTATCTTCGCATAACTTCAACTTCATAACATTGTTCTTTAATGTATTCAGCACTATATATGGAAATAATGACCTATTTTGGCCGGAGTAATATATTCCACCCAAGATTTTTTCTTAAAATGCAGTGTTCATATAAATATATAAGACATCTTTAATATAGACTATCAAACATACATAAAACTGGGAAAAAAAGTCATCTACATTGTATGATACAGAAAAATAGCAAAAATAACAATGAAACCAGTAAATGAGACAATCATAAGAGATCAAAACACTACCTTTCTGTGTAAGCAAAGTACTATATGAGAATATATTTTAATGTCACTGAAGAACATAAGGTGTCCATTATACAACAAGAATACTCAACTGTAAAAGTAGTTAAGCATTTGTCTTAGTAATAAATATAGTTAATATTTCTTGTTATCAAAATAAGTGAAATGCAATAAACAATTCTAGTAGCTGCATCATATGACAAGCATCTATTAAATATTTTAACAGCATCATTTACAGGACAAAAAATATCCTATCTTCTCACTCATTTATCTCGGAAGGTGTAGGCGTACTTCGCCCACCACGACCCCTTCCACGCCCCCTTCCACGAGAAGTATATGACGTTGAAAAACTACGCACCGATGATACATCATCAGGATGTCGATCCTATAATGAATTTGGAAAGCAGGATTCTATATCAAAAGAGACATATTTAACCATTTAATGTACCGAGAGGGAATTCCTGTAAAGCAGATATGGTTCCCATGTTGAGTCCTTAGATGATATTGTTGACGTACCACCATGTCTCTCAAGATAACGAGTGCTGTAAATGTTATCAATCATAGATATATAATAATACCCCAATTATTCCTATAAAAAAACAATCCTAAACAATTAAACATCCAAAAGAGATAAAAGCATGCAAAACGCACACAGCCTGCTTATCTTGTCTTATCAGCTTGCTACTAAACTCCATGATAACTTCCAGAAAAGTAATGTTGGCAGGCTTGTTCGCACCACGACGACCCAGATTCGGATCAAAACCTTGTAATGCAAACTGAATACCATCCCTAAAACAAAATAGTTAATTAATATTAATTAGGGCTATCCTACACTTAAAAAAGTTGTTCCCAGTGGGAGTAAAAATAAAATGGGATAATTTTAAAAGAATTCGCCTGTGAACCATGGCTACAGCTTCTCTGTTTTTAATGTGATCGTTTCCAAAAGCTACGGAAAACCGCTTAGCCAAGTCGCGCAATTGTTGAAATGCATCAGAGAGTGGATCTACATACTCAAGACCAGTAGAGAACTGGAAGTTTTTATTGAGCTTAAATCTGAACTAAAGAATTAGAGAGAAAAAAGGGATCCGTAATTTCAAAATAATCAAATTTTATGCATAACTTACTCTAATGTTTTCGTATACATCCACTAAGGCTTTAGTGACTGCCTTTGCACATGCAACAAAATTCAGATCACGACATTTGTATAGCAATTGCTTCAAAATATCCCCGAAATCCGTGTAAAACTAAAACCATAATGCTAGGATAAATGAAGACATTTAATAGTGATAGATGTAAGCATATATACATATGTGGAAACATACAGCGCAATAATGTTTGAGAACAACAGAAGCATCATGGATAGGAAATACACCATGAAGAACCATCTTACAGTACTGGGAGAGAAGACCTCGCTTCTAAAAGAATGAATATAAAGTATTTACTAAAAACCTCAGTTAAAAAATCCTACCTTGTGCATTAGCTCAACCTGTTGTTGTTGCTCCAATTGAGTATCATTGCCAGCCTCAGTGAACACATTGTCATTGACAAAGGTTTGCATTTTAGTGATAAAATCCTGATAGGAATTTATTTGAAAAAAATCTACGAATATTAGGAGAAAATTATAATAAATTATTCCAGAAAAAGATAAAACTAACATTGTCTAGTCGAACGATTAGAGGCTCCATATGTGATCCCTGTTCCTTTAACTCCTCGTTGAACATAATCAAAGAATCACTTAGGCATTGAAAACCCTGCTTATAGAAATATTAATTTTCGTACATTAATATCAGATAGAATAACTATATTTATAATTATGCTGAAACATACTAATTCCACACCAGATGCTCCCTCTGTAAGTATTCCATTAATATTGTGAAGGAACTGGTCACGCCGTTTTCTTAACTTCTTAACGGCTTCCTGAATGGTACAATTATTTAATTACATCTAAAACCTAACTCGTAACAGTAGTCTATACAAAATTTTAATTAATAAAATCTACTATATTATTAAAATTAATGTAACCCTTACACTTTTATTGGGTTCCTGATCACGAACTAGACGTAGCAAGTCCCAGTTTAGCTGCATAAATAGAAACCAAATTGACTTGTCAACAACATCTCGCGGAGCCTTCTCATCATGGTTTGTAAGTACATGTAATACAACTTCCCAAAGATCCCATTTCTTTAGGTCAATATGACTATAAATAAGGATACAAATAAATGAAGTTCTCTAAGCACACTTGAATCCTCGCAGTATACCTTGAAAATGCAGTAATTTTTCTGAATGATGCAAGCATAGCAGCTTCATCTTCATCATCCCATTGATCCTCATTCATAAACCTTTGCACAGTATGTCGCAGTTGTAAAGCCAATCCATCAATTAGCTAAAATCATATAAAATAAATTTTTTAAATGTTTATTTTAAACAAAAAAAAATCATACCTTTAGCCTGTACGTTTCAGTATGCTGAGCAACAGCAGTATTTGTAGAAAAATAGGTTATTACTTCCGCTACTGTATTTAACATTTCTTCATCCGTATGCTTCTCAACAACCATATCCAAAACACGCATTAAATCCGTTAAATGCTATAAATTTTAAACAATCACTTTAAACAAACATTTTCCAACAATTTTTCTACATTAAAAACATACATTCTCCAGACGACCTGCCATATACATATCAAGTTGAAAACTTAAAGGAAGAGTGATCAGATTTACTACTTTATCTCTATCAGCAATAAACTGAAAGTACAAATTCGTTACTGTGAGAAAATAAAACTACTGAAAAAAAAAGAGTTTAAAATGGCTAAATACGAGTCATCGTAAATAGTAGAAAGCAAACCTTTTGAAGTAAGGCAGGAAGAGTAGGAATGAGGACTTCACTAAGCTTTGTACGGTCCTCTACGAGTGTACGACTTTCTTTGGTTGAAGGAGCACCCCGTTTCACAACTGAACGACCAATAGGAGATTCTCCAGTTGCGGCCTGGCGAACAGAGCACACCAAAACCTCGACTAACTGCGGCTCCATTTTCTCAACTGAAACACCAATAACATAAAGCATTAATTGTCCTCTAAGTAATTTCAGAAGTTATCAATCACTAAGCTCACCATCATCACTCATTAATAAATCGATCATTGTTTGCCAGTCTTTCATCATAGGATTCGTATCAATTAAAGCATCGACCAAATATGATGCGTGATCATGACACTGTAAAAACGGAATGATATTCTAAAATCAACATAGATATAAATCAAGTTCTAACTTCTCCTTCAATGTAAAATTGGATGAGATCTTTTATAAGAGCAGCACTATCACCCATTCCACTTCGACTTCCACTGCTCATAACACTAGATGCACGATTTCTTTGTGCATGTTGAAAAACCTGTTAGAAATTAAATTTTAAAGTAATGGAAACATAATTTTTACGAGAAAAAAACTAGTTGCCTTGGTATTCAAGAACTCTCCAGCAGCAACTGCGAGCCCGCGATGATTCGAATATACAAGTTCGTAAATAGGTACACAGTCTTTAAGTTGCAAAATAGAAGGGAAGACACTAAAACAAATATCATAAGTAAAATTGATTTAGTAAGTAGCATACTGAACCCACCGATATATACTCGTCATTAGCTGACAGGCCTTCATAGCAACTTCATTATCCCTGTCTAAAACCATTGAAACGAGCCTATCTTTGAATTTATTTGTGAAAAGTTCTAATTTTGTCAATACATCTTGTTTATCGTAGAGTGGAAGCAGTGCCGTAATACACTTGAGACGAACATCCGGCATCTGTGTATACACTTCATATATATCAAATTGAAACTACTGAACGCTAAGTTCGAAACAGTTGTAAGCTAACTTTGTCATATAGACTCCAGCCAATGTACTTCAGATAAGAATCCTCAAGAAAATGCTCTGGATAGACTAGCATCCAGTTTCCGAGTTCTGTTATGCAGATTGATCGAGTATCAGGAAGAACATCTCTAAAATCATGAAGTACAAAAGAAATCACGAAATGCAATTTTAAAAAATGATTATCTCATTTACCGAAAATCTGACTTACAAATGAGACTATTTAAAAGTATCTATAAACTGACCTATATCTATGTACAAAGACACTCTTAAATATGTACTGCAACATTTGTCGTACATCATCAGTACGTTCTTCGATCTGAAAAAAATCCCATAATCAAATTTTACGAATATAAAAAGTTTAAGATATTGGGAAATTAAAGTTGGTATAGCAATAACCTCATTTTTCTTCTGAATAAGTACATCGAGTTTCTCGTTTGTACCAGAAATTTGTTTTAATCGTGCTTTCTCTGCTTCGATTTGTTTAGAATTACGATCTTTCACTGATACTAATTCAATAGTAACATCGACCAGTGCAGATGATATCTTCATGGCTAGAAAACTTAAACATCCAATAATATTTTAATCTGTAAGCTACTAATTTTTAAATGATTAAACTAACAAATAAGATACCCGCGAATGTAGCTGTATGTCGAAAAGCTCGAACTTGGCTATCAGCTAATCCAGTCAATAACTGGATAACACTGTCCATCATTCGTTGATCAAATATCAGTGATGATTTACACTTATCTATTAACACCTGTAACATTATTTAGAAATGGTCATATTCCATAATAGTTGGAATCTATATAGACAAAGGTAGTAATGCAAATAATCCACAATTTTACTATCCATATTTTAAAGCTATAAATAGGTCATATTACTCACATATAACATTGAGTGGAGGTTGTTACGAAATTTTTTCCACAGAGTTCCAGACATAACAAGTGGGTAATCACCGGAATCTTCATCAAAGTCTTCTGTCATTCGTCGGATTATATCACTTAAATATAAACAAGACAATTATATACTAATACTAAGGAAGAACAAGGTAAAATTATATTTACCTATACTCTAATGTGGCGATCATTTGAGCACTAATAATACCTTTACAACCACAGCAAGAAATGAAAAACTGTTGCAATTTGACCAGAGCAGCATCGGGATGGCGTTCGTATTCTTCAATCCACTCATCAATTGTCGTCTAAAATGTAGTGATAGCATTAAACTAACCGCTAAAACAGAATTATTTGTAATTCACATATTAATTTGTGTCCACTAAAAAACAAAAGGAAAGTATTTAAATACTAACATCTAGATTTTTACCAGACTTTGCAGCGCCAAATAAACCCCGCTCCTCAACTTCAACAATATGGTCTGTACTTATCACAGGACGACGAGAACCTCCGCGTCCTCTTGCACTTATTCCGGAACCACGGGGTCGTCCACGCTTCGGCTAAATTAATACTAGAAGTAGTATACTAACAAAATACTGCATTCATTTAAAAGGTATAGCATTTAAAGATCACTTACAGCGGACATTGAAAGCATAGACATTGCATCATCATGAGTAGGTCTTCTCTTGCGACCTCTTGTACTTGCAGTTGGTGAGCGAAACAGCCCATCATCGGGATTCGCATCGATAGTACTATGTTCACTAAGAAAGAGTACCTAACTATTTCAAAAAAAAAAAAGATGGCCACAGACATTTGTACCGTTACATATTTTCCATGAGTTTCACCTATATAAGTAATTCAAACAACAAATTC
Source organism: Heterorhabditis indica (assembly GCA_020740425.3). NCBI lineage: Eukaryota > Metazoa > Nematoda > Chromadorea > Rhabditida > Heterorhabditidae > Heterorhabditis > Heterorhabditis indica. The sequence continues at coordinate 219,531 of JAJAVP010000130.1, read as the reverse complement.
GATTCTGCATTACACTTGTCACTCAAAAAGAGATGATTCATGTATTCAAACCTGTAACTTCCTCCATTACTACTAAAACCGATACTCCCCGATGTATTCAATTCTGCATAATTAACTCTTTGAATGGCTCTGGTAGTCATCCGATTTGGTGAGTTCATTACATTTTCTACATTTGAATTTGGTTCACCCATTATCCCATGAATAGCTAGAATATAATTTTTTAATACAAATAGATTGACATTGCTATTTCATACATATACTCGTTAATCGCAAATTAACTTAAAATAAACTAGTATAAGGCCAGTATAAAGTATAAGAGCATTTCAAAATATGGAAACATTTAAAAAGTAAAGCACAATGGTATTTAAAATTTGGAAAGATGCCAAATATTTCAAAAACTGGAAACTCGTAAAATTCCTTCTTTTAGGATAAAAATAATTTTTAAGTAACATTTCCTCAAAGCTATAAAGGAGTTTAGTTACATATATGACAATATATGGCGCAACTAGATGAGTAAAATAATTTAATAAAAATTTTTATACAGTTGGTCGCATTTCTTTTCAAGACCTATCTCTCAACCATTCTTTATATAACCGACGCGCCACAATTTTGGTAATCGCGGTTATTCGATCGATTTGTATCTCATTCCCCAACCTCGTAATAGTTGTTGTATGTTGTGGACTTTTTGGATTTATCTTCACGATTTATCTTGATTTACATTAAATAAGTTTTATACATTTAGCATACCTATACCTAGGAAATTGGTTTTATCCCTGATGTAGTTTTAGGATTTCGTAAATGGGTTTTAGATACGGCATTTGTTCTGTTAGTAACGAATTTTTCTGATCGTATTATTTAAGTCAAAAATTTGTTTTAAAGTATTTTCATCTGATTAAAATGGACGAGGAGCAGCTTTTGGATTATGAGGAGGAGCAAGAAGAAACCTTAGAAAAAACTGCTGAGAATGGGGCAGGAGATGCTACTAAAAAGATCAAGGTATATGATTGATAAATTGATAACAAAGTATTTGATCCATTTGTTTCACACAATGTGAGTATTCCTATTTAGGGTACTTATGCATCCATCCACAGCAGTGGATTTCGTGATTTCTTGCTTAAGCCCGAACTCTTACGTGCCATTGTTGATTGTGGATTTGAGCATCCATCAGAAGGTTTTTCTAGCTAATTTATAGCTATATTAAAATCAATTCTTTCAAGAATACTTTTGTAGTTCAACATGAGTGCATACCTCAAGCCATTCTCGGTATGGACATTGTGTGCCAAGCAAAATCAGGAATGGGAAAGACTGCCGTATTTGTTTTGGCTACTCTTCAGCAGTTGGAGCCCGTTGATGGGGAAGTCGGTTATTTTACAAGTATGGATCAAATGAATGGTTGTTGTAAATGTCATATTAATTTTTGCAGGTGTCAGTTCTCGTGATGTGTCATACCCGCGAACTTGCATTTCAGATTTCAAAGGAGTATGAACGATTCAGTAAATACTTGTCTTCAACAAAAGTATGTAGGGAGTTTCTATTAGTTTTTTTTTTACACTTTCTAATTTTTGAAATACTATCTATAGGTAGCGGTCTTCTTTGGAGGGATGCCTATTAAAAAGGACGAGGAGTTACTCCGTACAAATTGTCCACATATTGTCGTAGGAACACCAGGAAGAACGCTTGCTTTAGCTAAATCTGGAAAACTGAAGCTTGATAAAATCAAGTACTTTGTGCTTGATGAATGCGACAAGATGATTGGAGATTCTGGTGAGAAAATTAGTGTTTTGATTCTGATTAGTTTGATATACGAACTGATAGTTAATTCCTGTAACATTTTAGATATGCGTCGAGACGTTCAGGAGATTGTGAAGATGACTCCACAGGAGAAGCAGGTCATGATGTTCTCGGCTACTCTACCGAAGGAGCTGCGCGTGGTCTGCAAGAAATTCATGCAAGATGTAAGGCTTCCCTCTGCCAACCCGATCAGTTCCAGTATGGGTGTTAGGAGGATTATTCTCTTGAACGTAATAGTATCCGCTTCAATTTGTTTTTGGAGCGGAATATCTGGAAGAGATTGTGACTGGTGAGTTCTTTAACTTCAGAATAGCTTTTACTGATAGTTTTTTTGAAGTAGCTTTGTAAATGGTTGCGGTTTTTTTAGGTGATATTTTCACCCGTTACTGTCTCTTCCATGCAAACGTCAGAGCAGTAACGAAGACGGCTAAACGCTCAATCAAGGCACCGACGGTGGCCAGTAGCCGTTTATGAAACTCGTGAAGTGGTTGCATTGAGTTAATGTTCCACTAGAAGTGTGTGAAAGTGGATGGGCTCAGAAAAGAACAAGATTGTTCTCAACTACATAGAAGTAATTAAATGTTGATGAATCATTTTTGTTTAGCCTATGGAAGTTTATGTGGACGATGAAGCTAAGCTGACATTACACGGACTACAGCAGCACTATGTCAAACTGAAGGAAATAGAGAAAAATAGGAAGCTTTTAGAGCTTCTTGATCTTCTAGAATTTAACCAGGTTATTTTTCAAGGACTTTACTGTAAGAAATTACCAATTGAAATTGTAATGAATAATTAAAACAAGGTTTCTTAAGGTTGTTATTTTCGTGAAGTCAGTTCAGCGCTGTGGTGCTCTACATCAGTTGTTATCAGAACAGAATTTCCCTTCAATCGCCATTCATCGTGCTATGCCACAAGAGGAACGTCTTTCTCGTTACCAGGCATTTAAAGATTTTCAGGTATATTATTATTTATTACTACAGTTATGTAATGGGTTTATAATTAATTTGATTTAGAAACGTATTCTTGTGGCAACTGATCTTTTCGGTCGTGGCATGGATATTGAGAGAGTGAATATCGTGTTCAACTATGATATGCCTGAAGACTCTGACTCGTATCTTCACAGGGTATTTTTCATTGGTATTTTAGCCGTCCATAGTAGGATATATTTAAGAAATTATAGGTGGCTCGTGCTGGACGCTTTGGTACGAAAGGTCTCGCCATTACTTTTGTGTCTGATGAGGCTGATGCGAAAACGCTTAATAGTGTGCAGGATCGTTTCGACATTAGTATCACTGAGCTACCAGAGACCATCGATGTATCCACCTACAGTAAGTTATTGATATATGAATCTCATTAGTGAATAAAAGGGTATAAAAAATTCATATTCATTTATGGATTGCTTTTCAGTCGAAGGAAGAACCAATTGATTCATTTTCTTGGGCGTCATCGTGTTTTGTAAGCTAAAGTTCTTGTAATGATGTCAGCGTTTCTCATCAGTTTTTTCCTATCGACGTAACCTTTGCATCTGGAGTTGTATGGTCTCATTGTTAATTGTTGTCTTCATCATATTGTTACATAATTTCATAACAGTGAATAAACTATGAGTATAACTTTTTCGAGAAACATTTCTAGTGATATATGGTTGTAATCTGCCATGGGTATATTTAGTGGGAAATCAAATATGCTCCTTTCACTAGGTAGGGGAGTTATTGTCTAGTTACTTTAAAGTTTCGTTAGATTGCAGACGGAGTTTAAGTGTGTATGAGTGGTCCTTCGAAAAATTGTTCCCGATTATAGATGTCTGATCCCCTAGAAGTTGAAGGATCCGGGTATCCGCGAACATGGGTAGATTTCGATGAAATACCTATTTCTAAAGCTGATCCTTTAGATGAAAGAGTGGAGATGGGTTTTAACAATGAGCGGAAAGGTTCTGGAGTCGTTAGCAATGGGGCGGGTGGGATGTTGGATAATGAAAAGGAACTTTCCAGATTAGCAATGTCTAGTGAGGAGATAATTGCCGGTGGGTGACATTTTCCAAAAAAAAGCATGTTAATGGTGTTTCACTTTACTGGGCGTTATTCTGCAACAGATCCAGCGACATTGGACATAATTAATGAAGTCAAGACGCATCGGGAATATGATAAAACAATGTTGAACAGTGAAACTACTTTGCCTGGACATGTGGGATTAATCACTAGGGATTCTCAGACAAGTAAAGCGGCTTTAATTCTTCAAAATTAAATCAATCACGTGTTGGAGATGGAAATTATTTTTAGCTAATGGTAAGATCGTAGCAACTGTATATCCTGAAAATAATTCTTGTGCCTGGATTATACCTCCACGTTATGATCCTTACCGCATGCCTTCTATTTTATCGACGGAGGAACTAATGGTGAGATTTTAGTTTTATAAGAATATAATTATAAATATAATGTATATATTGCACTACCTGAATCTCATTAGCAGGTGATAGTATAAAATAAATATATAATAAAGGGATATAAAAGAATTCATCTCGATATGGAGATTGGTTTTTCATGTATGCTGTATAGATACCTTCTGAGGACTATGTTACTTCAATGGAATTAATTACAAATGATTATCGTTTTCGAAGGTGAGTTCATATCTTCTTCATAGTGAAATGTCTATATACTTATTTTTATATCTTGTACTATATTAAAGTTTCTCTTCCATCTACTCACGTCTGATTGCATTTTGGATGACTCTTTCAATACTTATACTTCTAATCGTACTTTTTATCAACTCTGAGGGTGGTTTACCTGTAATGTTATTTTGTTTGTTCTGGTGTCTTATGTTATTTGCTGGGATTATTGGATGTGCTGTCATTCGAAAACAGGTAATTGAAGTGAAGTTTTCGTGTTATTCTTCCATGTGCAATTACATAGCAGTTTATTAAATATTTTTGTGAGAAATATTATATTTTACATCTAATTTGCAGCAAATATTTATTTTTAGAAATGCGTTAACTATAGTTTTATGCTGTATAATAAACAGAAACTTATTTGTTTTTGTTTGGTTTCATTAATTTTATTTAGACATGTAACTGTTGTTTTCCTGAAAGAATAGTAGAATACTTTATTAGGCTAGAAGAATAGGTTCAAAATTACAATAGTTGATCGACTAGGAAAAAGCGCGCGTTCTGGTTATATATGCGTAAATATGGCCTATGGTGTTAAAATATAAATTGTGTACTATGCGGGTAAACTTAGACATTTTATGTTTCCAACAGTAATTATCTATAGATACCATGAAATATGGTGGAGGTGTATGAGTCAGTAATTTCAGATTCGTGTGGGTTTACGACATTGCATACAGTCCGCAAATAAAATTCTATTACGCAATAATATTCTAGCAGGTATTGAAGACAAAGGGCAGCTTAGTTGCCATAAAGTTGTAGTGAGTTGGTTAAAATACGACATATTTCAAACACTATTATTTCCATCAAAAACTTCTTGTTTTTAGGGTCCTAAAGTAAGGTGATTAGTTATAAGTGACTTTCAGACATTAGTTACTATTCAGTCTAAAAATGTTTGTATAATTAAAACGTCAGATTCACTTTATGTGGTTTCGATGTGACAATTGTCTTGCTGATATTGAGAGGTTGATAAGAATAGAGGCTAGTGGTGGCGCTGTTGTTTATGGTGGCGAAGCACACACAGCACCAGGCAAGGAAATGACTAAGAGAGAGGTAATTATTACTTTTTTAAAATAAGGAACTCTTAAATATTATATATAATAAGAGTAGTAAATTAAACAATATGTTTTAGGTACAAGATAAAGCGAGGAAACTTATTCTAAAATACAGTCAAGGATATGTAAAAGATACTGTTAAGGTATTTTTGTAAATGAAAAATCTACAAATATATTCTGTTAGAAGTAATATTACAGCATCGAATACTGTTTCCTAGTAGACCATCTCACGGTGTCAGCGATTTTGTACCTAAACACTGTACTAAGCAGCTATGTCTCTGTCAATATATTGATAAGGTATATTCCATATATTTATTAATCGGTAGGTTGATATGGCGTAAGTGTATTTGTAAATGGTTTTAAAAATAATTTTGACCATCAGTGTTACTATAGATAGTATATGAATTTAATGGTAAGCATGCTATTACAGTTCTCAGTCATTCTCTTATCCAAGCACCATCTAATTCATTTTCAGTATCACTTCAACCGTTTACCAAGGAAATGGTATTCCCGTTTTGTATAACATAATTGAACTTTTTTCGCTTACTGAATTTTCATAGTATTTAATTGCATAATACTAAATTTTCTAAATGTACTTTTAAGTATTTTTGTATAATTATTCTATAGATTTCACTATGGTTTAACGAGTCTTATGAAAAGCCTAGATAATACTGGTGTTGGCATAATTTGCTACTGTTAATATAATGGTGTTATGTAATATTTAATTTTTTGAAATCACTTACAAGATTATTGGTTCTTCGTTATTACGTTTATATATTTATATATACATATATACATATAGGTAGATTATTTGTAAGCCTGTGGTATTTGCTCCGAAAGTGATGATATTATTTGTGCCTTTCGAAATAATTCATTATGTTAAATGTGTTTAATTTATAAGTAAGGCTATAGTTTGTCATTGAAGGTTAGTCGGAGCTCCTGGGAATAACCCATATCTTCAGAAAATCATGCCAATTCTTAAAGTATCAGCAACTGAGTTGAATCTAGCAGCTGTACTTCTTAATGGACAGAGTTTTAGGTCTGTTTTGTGATTTTTTAGTTATGTCGTTGATGTTGATAATGGGCATCCCAGCGGCTGGAAAAACAACGATTTGTCAATCAATTCTTAATTGGCGATCCGATACCATAATTTTTGCATTTGATGGATTTGCAGCTGGAAACGTGGATAAGTATACTACTGCACATACCGTTCGTAAAAATTTCGAAAGCAGTATCAGGAATTATTTAACTACTCATTCAGCTGAAAGTGATGAGTTTAAACGTTTAGTTATCATTGATGATAACTTTTACTTAAGAAGTATGCGACGTCCATTTGAGAGAATGGCGCGCACTTTTCGGATGTCATTTCATGTACTCTACATACCATGTAATGTGGATTTAGCGATAGAACGTAATGAAAAGAGAGATGAGCATGAAAAAGTTGGAGTATCCACTATCAGAAGAATGTATAGAGAGCTTGAAGTTCCTATAGATGCTATTAGATATTATGAAGACAAATTGGACGTGATATTAGCGTTGGTCATAGAGAAGGAGCGACCAGAAAGTGGGACGAAACGGTCTAACGCGATTGGTATGGCTTGTTGTAGTAAATTGGAACACCTCTGTCTAGAGTGTGGACTTCGGGCTGTAGTATCTGATTTGGTGAAGAACAGTAAATATGATGGGAAGAGAATGAGCATCGCAAAGAAAAAGGTGGCGAAAGTCTTCCGTGAGATGGGAAGTTGTAGTTATGACAAAAATGAATTAAGGGCTCGAATATTAAACGCATATGGAGAGGAATGGTGAGTTCTTTTCAGTTGAGTTTGTTAATTAAAAGTGTATGGCAACCTATTTTTTCTACAATTAGTTTGTTCATAGATGGATTTGCCGTAACGATTCATACTATGGTATAGCTCATGCTAGATTGTGGCGTCTGAGAAGGAAAAATAAAGATGAAATTGAATATTCAGTCCTTGTTCGGAAGCTCTCAGAAAGGGAAGAAGATGATGGTGATATTATAAGGAAATATCTGCAGGTATGTATCATCTAGACCGCTTCATAAAAATTCGTTTCTGGTACGTATAATTTCGCATAGTTGGACGTGGATCTGATATCCTTGTATGATCTGTGGAGTGCTGGAGATCGTCATATACATAGTTTATTGTCAAATTGGCCTGATTTAAAAGGGATCCGTATTCTCGACCAGGAACCGCTCGAAACCTTATTTGCTTTTATATGTTCGACTAATAACAATATCAAACGGATTTCAAGTAAGTATTTCGAAGTATTACGGTTACCAAAACCATCTCATTAGTAGGCCTTTGGATTTTAATGGCTTTGATGCATCATTTACAATATATAATATACAAGCTTTTCCAGAGATGGTAAATCGAATATGCACATTATATGGTAAAGCTTTAACTTTGCCTTCTCCTATGGATTCAATAGATAAAGCAGTGATTGATTCTAATCCCTTTCTGACATTCTTGTTCCCAACTCTCAATGACCTCATTCCTCATATGGAAACTATGGAATCAAAACTGCGACTAGAGGGCTTTGGCTATCGTGCTGGCTATATTAGGTAACAATACACAATTCCACAATAATTAATAGTTCGAAGACGCAAGTAAGCGGAATTTTAGGAAAACGGTGGAGAAGCTTTCAGTGTTAGGTATCGATTCCCTATTATTTCTCCGGGAGAAAGATTTAGAAACTTCTAGAGAAGTATTACGGGGTTTCACAGGAGTTGGACCGAAGGTATAATCTAACCTATAGGATTAGTAAGCGGCAATTTATGTGAACTTTGAAGGTGGCCGATTGTATTAGTTTGATGTCATTAAGAAAACATTCAGTGGTACCTATTGACACGCATGTTTATAAGGTTAGTTTATTTTCTGGGTATCAATTAATAGTACCTTATGATTAAAATTTACGGCCACTCTACGTGTTTACAAGCCAAACTTGGTTGGAAAGATGCTTAACGAGAAACTACACAAGGAATTAGGTATGATAATAGTCTGTATTATCTAATTATCTATATCAAAAAACCTATTTTAGGGGAATTTTACAAGGCTCAATTCGGTGAATATGCTGGTTGGGCGCAGGCCATACTATTCAACTCGCAACTTGCAAAGAAAAAAAAGAGATCATAAATCCCCAATAACAAACCAAACAATCTTCATTAGATGCCTACAGATATACAATAAATAAGCTTTGGTTATGAAAAGAATAAATTTAGCTTTGGAAGAGAGTGTGAACAAATTGTTCGTAGTCTAAACCTCCTTGGATTGAACGTCCAGAAATGGCGTCTGTGTAAGGCTTCATTCTCTTAATGCAGTACTCCGCTTGTTCCGTTGTTAGATTCTTAAATAAATAAATAAATAGTAAAGAAGAATGTTTCCTTTCCTGTTTTATTTAATCTTACCGCATATAACTCTTCGGCAGTAACATAAGGACGGAATTCTTTAGACAGAGCGCGGAAGGCCATCTCAATTTCCTCTGATGACTGTATGTTCTCAGTCTCTTTGCTGATCATGAACGCCATATACTCTTGAAGAGTAACATAACCGTCTCTGCAAAAAGTCATTAATATTCAAACTTCTGAATTAATCTATGATCTTGGAGTACCTGTTTGGGTCAACTATATCAAGGATACGATGGAATTCAGGTTCTGGCTGCCCCTCATCCACCATAGGAAGATCATAGCCGAGAGCACGAAGGCAGCTTTTGAACTGTTGGTGATCGAGACGACCACATTTATCCTGTATGCAAGAGAATACTTTAAAAATATGGGCAAAAAAACTCATAACTAATTCACTTTGTCGAAGTGCTTGAACATCATTGAGAATTCTCTGAGCGCTTCCTCTGTAACTCCTGACTGGTTTCTGGCTTGTATTTGCTGTTCAAGATTGTGTTGCATTCGCATTGCTAATTGGTCTAGTTGGTCCCATGCTTGAGCGAGACCCACTGTAGAATGTTCTGTGTATCTGTATAAAACAAACAAAATGATCTCGTAAGCAAGTATGAACAAGTAACTTAATTTATGGATAATTAATAATTGGTCGAAAGTTATCAGTACCAATGAAATAATACGTTGAGACTCCTCTGTAGGTATTTGTAATGAAAAAATATTATACCTATTATCCAAGATAAGACTTCTTTCCAACATAGATCCTTGTTCTTCGATCTTACGCAATTGTGTTTTATTCGCTCTAATATCACCCGCTTTTTTTTTAAGAACCTCTAGTTGTTCCTCTAAGGAACCACTTGCTTCCATCATTTCCTGAATTGTGGCTATCAGTTTCAGACCATTAATAACGAGTTAACTATTATGTATTTACTTGTCGTATTTGTGTTAACCAGTTGTGGAATACATTTGCTAGCTTAGCAAAGTCCCTTCTCAAACGGTCGTTTTCTTCCTGCCGAATATTCTCCTTCTGCAGTTCTAGTTCCCTATCCTAAAAGTTGTTTTGAATATGCTGCATTCCACGCTGTTTAAACCTTATAAATTATCAGCGCATACACACTTTGATTATTTTCTGTAAGTTTCTCCATGTATCTTCAAGTGCATCCATTGTGAACCAAGTGTACGGATTGGGGCCAACGTTAAATGATTTTATCTGTTTGTCTAGCGTTTGAAGTTGACGGAAATCCTCCTCAGCCGATGTTAGTGACCGCTGTAATATTTTTAAATTGAAAAGATTATTTCTTAGATCTTAAATAATGGCCATTTGAAATTAATTATTAGATAACAACCATACTTGAAATTCAGCATGAGCCTCACGAAGTGCTCGAATTTCCTCAAGCGAATTACATCTAACTGGATCAGTTAAATCCTCTTCAGCGTTTTCAAACCAAGAATTGAAGGTGGATGCTTTTTTGGCAAATGCTAAGTACAACTCCTGAAAATCATATATTTTATACTTCAAATCTGGAATTCATTTTTACTAACTTCAGTCCTACCTCGATCTGTTTGTATTGTTCTTGCATTTTAAGTAATTTCTTTCTTCGCCCCTCAGAATTAGCCAGTAGCTGCTGCCATCGACCAATTACATTGGTATGCCTTTTCTCAATTGCAGGAGTCTGTTGGTGGTTACCATTTACTAGTTGATCCTTCAATTCTGTTATCCTAAATTAAATAAGTACATTTAAAGAATCTGCGCTTAAAACAAAACATGAACATTAATTTAAATATATAACTAGAATTATACCTCTGAATTCCTTCATGCTCAAAGGCATTTAGACCGGCATCAAACGCTTCCTGTTTAGTTAATAAAATCTGAACAGATGAAAGATCACGTCCATAATCGTCCGACCTCACTTGCTGTTCCTTTTCAGCTAAACGTGTATATAAGTTACTTTGCCTTAAAATTAGTTATTTTACATATTAATTCATTCAAAAATACCGAAACAAAATAATCTAAACCTTACAATTAAGTCTTTATATTCTTTTGATTAGTACATAACTTACCGATCCAACTTTCAACGACATCGCACTTCCACATAAATTGTAGGTAAGCAGAATTATCACGTAGCTTTTGTAACCTATTATGTGCCATTTCCTCTATATCTCGTAGTCTGCTTACTAGTTGATCGCAACGAGTTTTGATACGAGGACCATGGTGATTACCAGAATCAATAAGCTGTAACCAACTAGTTAATACAAATGTTAAGCTTTAAAAAGGCCACTTCTTACTGGATCTCGTATATACCTGTTGTCCTTGTTTAACAAGATCATTTACTCTTTGTTGGTGCAACTGAAGGTCAACCTCAAAAGTATCATGTTTTTTCAAGAGACCCTGGACTCCCGCCATGTTTTCGCCATAATTATCAGAACCTGCAACAATTGAATAGCACTTATCTACCACAATTATCACGAGGGAGCAAAGCAATAGAGCAAATATTACTCTATTCATCATTAAGTTACCTAGAATCTGCTGTTTTTCATTCATCCATGCTTCCTCTTCCTCTACTTTGCCTAAAAATTCTTGGAAATCCTCTGACTCATTCAGCTTCTGATGTCTAAAATGAAAAGAAAATAATGCGTTTCTATGAGATGCCATTCAAGAAATGGTTAAGTATGTTATGGAAGTAAAACGTCTAGATTTGTATTCCATAGGATTGTTTTTAATCGGTTACCACTTGAGAAGAGAACTATCTTTTCACCACTTAAAAAATATTGGCCTGCATGTATTGCAAAAACCTATATGAACCTGTTACCAGTAAGGTCGCGAATCTGACCCCAGCTTTTTTCTAAATCAGCCATCCTCTTCTGTATCTCATCTCCGCCAATACCTGATGAACGCAGAAGTTCTTCTCCTTTTAAACGTACTTGGGATACCTTTAAATTTAATTCATAATGAAATTTAATTACAAATTCAATGTTATTTCATGTTTCAACTGATGAAATCATTAATAATCTTGTTTATTTAAAGATGTTTCCCCATTTAGTGATATAAAAACAAGTAAAATCAGTTAAGTTTCAAATTTTCCACAGTAATTCAATAAGAAACTTTCTTTACCTGAGGCTCATGACTAGCCAATTCTGTATCAAGACGACGATGCTTGCGGCGAAGGTTTTGAACTCCTGGAAGATCTCTACCATAGTCATCCGATGAAACTAAGAGCTTCTTCTCTCTGAAAATAAACAAGAACCAATTCAAAAACTATCCTTAAACATTTCAATCAATACCGATGAGTTCTTGAATATGTCTCTTCACACATCAAATGTTAGAGAATATATGTAAATTATTTACTTGATCCACGACTCCTCGTCATCAATATCTCTAAAGAATTGGTGTACATTGAGTGCTTTATTTAGCTTATCCCTACGGTCGGCAGCCATAACTTTAACTCTATCGTAGCGTCCAGAGATAACCTGAAGAATTTTGATACTCAAAGATTTTCTCCTTTAATTCTCTATTTCATTAGCCTACCCTTCTTCTTTCTGCAATTTGTTCTCCAGCAAATTGGTCACTTTCAAGTAATGAGTCCGCTTGTTGGTTCATTTCATGTACTCTATTCTGGTGAGCGATAATATCTGCTTCTAACAGCTGATGCTTCTTTAATAGATTTTCAATTGAAGCTAGGTCCTAAAAAGATATAAATTCAAATTAGAATAGTTGACACCTAATAGATTTAAAGACTAATCTTTCCATAATCATCAGACTGAAGTAGAATCTCCACTTCTCCAAGCCAGAATTCGAGGTCTTTAACAGCTGCCATAAAACTCTTCTGTTTGTTAGCTTCTTTGAGTCTAAATAAAACTACTCAATAAAATAAATCAATCTTTTAGTTATTTTAAAAAGAAGCAATTTCACTCTAATAGCATAATATAAAGCTCTTACTATTAATTCCTACCGTTTTTATAACTCGATAATATGTTAAACAAATTGAACACTTTTTATCTTATCATAAAGTAATGATAAACAGTAATCCAGGTACCCTCTAGAATTTTCAAATTTGATCTAGAATTACTATTTCTGATTACTGATTATTCAAACCAACCTATAGCTTTTTTCAGTAGTAGTTTTAACAAGCAACTCCCATTGATCATTAAGAGCTTTTAAACGTGCACTAACTGCGTCCTCTCCTCCAGCACATTTAGCGCCATCAATAAGGTTCTGACCCGCTAAATATTTGAAAATAACATAAGAAATAAAATCGTTAAAGATTTTACTTTTCTATGACTCATGAATTGAAATTCATTTTTTACATATTATAGTAACAATATTCATGAATAACTTAACTGAAAATTCTAATTTTGGTGAATAAAACGTTTACCTGTTATAAGGGTAGCAATCCGATCAGCATTAGCAGCCAGTTCAGCTTCAAAGGCTTGTTGTTTTTGATGTTTTTGCTGAATGTTTGTTGGATCACGATAGTTCTCCTCTTGAGCAACCTATAACGGTTTAAGCAATGCTTATTTATAAGTCAAAACAAATATTTATTCCCATGAAAATTCATCTTGATTTAGGATACGATAATCATAAAAAGTACTTTTTATATCACTATAATGCGCTGCAGATAACAAAATAATTTCTTGCCTGGAACTTCTCGGCAATCCAATTTTCAATTTCATCAGCATCACGACTGAATTGTTGAAGAGTTTGACTTTCCCCGAGTTTACTTCGTTTATCAATAAGAGCTGCTTTCAAACGCTCCCATCTAAAATTAATGCTTTGAATATGTACATAAAAATTAGTGTATCCTCTATTGATGAAATTCATTTCTTAGAATATGTTCTACGAAATCTGATTCACCTATCTAGGACTTGATCTCTTTTACGAGCAACAGCATCCTTATCATAATGTCCACTATTTATTAACTGGTTAGCGAATTGCTAGAATGTAATGCTATATGACTGTTATTTCATAACAACAATTACTATGAAAAAAAATATATATATATAATCATTACCTGAAGACCCGCAATTTTCTCTTGTTGACTACTAATAGCCTTATCGAAGTCTTCGTGCTTTTTAATTAGGGATTCTACGTTATCACCTGTCGGGTCCTCTTGAGCCAGAAAAGCTTCACGAGCTGACATCCAAGTATCTGCCTGTTATATTAAAAATTTATGATCATAATATTGCTCTAACTTTTTACAAAATGCGAACCTGCTCACAATCCCTATAAAACAACTGTAGCTCCAGACATTGGTCAAGAACGTTGCGACGGCTAACCCAAGCATCTTCTAAACTTTGGCGTGCAGAATTTACCTGAAGTACATTTCAATTTATAAGTATTGAGAGAAAATATAAGAAAAAAAAGAACATCCTTACATCATCAAGTCTCTTAGCTATGTCATCACTTGCATAGTGCCTATTGTTCAATAGCTGATTCCCAAATTGTTCAAAGGCGTGAAAAGTAGCGGCACGCGAATCAATTTCTGTACGATACTCCTGATGGCGCTCCAGTAATGCTTCAGCACCTTCAAAAAAGTCACATTACCCTTTAATAATTTATATCGACTAGAATTTCTTTCTGGTGTAAATGTAAAAACAATGGCTAAACAGGAACTTACCAGTGACATCATTCGCAAGTTCTTGACTGCTAACCAACTGATTCATAGCTGCAATCCATTGTTGTAAGTCACGATAATCAGATAGGAATCGCTGATAGTCATACGAATCGAGCAATTTCTCTTTACGGTTGTTCGCCTTTGCTGTTAGTCTAAATTGAAAGTTTTTAAAAAAATTCATTGTTTCCACTTTTTAAGACTTATTACAAAGATACCTGTTCCATTGTTCGTTTAGTTCCCTCTGTAGATCATATATTTGTTCAGCGGCTTCAGGATGGCTTTGTCGAAGACGATTAGCCTTTATTAACAGCAGCTTTTAGAATAATTATTAGAATTGCTCATATTATTACATTGAAACCGAGTTTTAAGCCGATTCTTTGTTATTGTCTAATTTACCTTTTCGTCTAAGCTCTTAATTTTATCACCAAGAGCTGCTAGATCCCTCTCTACGCCTTCATGTTTTCTCTGCAAAGCCTGCACAGAACGAAGATCACGGCCAAAGTCATCAGAGTCAAGAGCGTCATCCTTAAAATTTTTCCAGTACTGCTCAAATAAATGTTTGACTGACTACATGCTCTTAATAATAAAGAATCATGCATTACTTTAAAATGCACATATATTTAAAAAGAAAGAAAGAAAGTACTTCTTTATCAAATATATCGTGTAGCTAAAAACCTTTTCTTGTATCCAATCTCTAGTCTCATCAACATCTCGATGAAAACGTTGTACTTCATGTGCTGACCCAAGCTGTTGTTCTCTCTGCTCGGTTTGCTCTTCTAGGGCACGCCATCTATAGAATAGGTAAAATAAAAACTAAGACTTAGAAGTACAAACTTTGAAGAAAAGATGCTACCTTGCATTCAAGTCTTCAATTTGTTGTCTGATTCTGACAGCAGTTTCTGTTTGACCCACTGATGTAAGTGCAGTGGCTAAATAAATAACATAATTTAAAGCTAAAAACTTTAAATGAAACTTATTTTTATAATAATATTAATTATTAATCCTTATTGTCAACAAAATAAACGTACCAATTTGATTCATTTCCTGCAGACGGACTTCATTTGCTTTCAAGTCTCCTTTGAAATCATCAAACTTTTTCTGCAAGACTTCTACTTGCTCAAGATCAGTGCCTATTTCCTGTTGAGCTGCCACAGCTTCCTGGATTGCATTATCGTAGATTATATTAGTGTTAACTTAGGTAATATATCGTAGCTTGTTTTAAGAAATAAGTTTACTACACGCACAAGTGGTCTCACAGAAATAAATAAGCACATGTCACAAAATGAATATACAAAAGCTCATAAGCTAGCTTAAAGCTAGTGAACAGCTACGAAACCACATTTAACCAAAATAAGACTACCTTGGAACAGAATGCCCACTAAAAGTTGAAACTTACGTCTGCCATATTTGTCTAAACGTAAAAAACTAAGTGAAATAAAAGATTAAATCTGCAAATTCCTTGCAGAATCCTGATGTTAAATGGTAAACCCCTATCGTGCAGTGAAAATGATATACAACTAATAGAATTCAGCCATATCATGCTATCATTAATATAAATTTACGTGATAGCTATTACTACAATTTTCAAACTAACTCTGCTTTTAATCCACTCAGCAAGATCATTGGCTTCACGAAGTAGCTGATAACCTTTACACGCTTCTTCTAGTTTCCTGAGAGTGCAGAAATAAACTCTTACAATGTATTAAAACAAAAGAGGGTCTAAAGTACCTCTTCCTGGTTTCTCCAAGCATCATCAATCGCTGGTATTTGTCCTCGATTTCATTCTGCTTTCCTCCAATCGAATTAACCTAGTATTATATAAATGTATCAATCAAGGAAAAAAAAATCACGCGTAGTAAGCTTGAAAAAACAAACTTGTTGTTGACTGTGCTGATGAGCCGTACCAGGTTCAATTCTTTTTACATAAGCAGCAGGAACAAATCCTTGACGATCATTCACTTCTACCTACAAATTAATTATAAAAGTATAATTAATTACACGTATGGCCATATCTTATGTACCTTCCACCAATCTTTGTTGGAAGCATTTAAAAGTGTCAGCACATCTCCTTTTTTCATTGACACCTCACGTGGTGATTTCTCCTGATAATCATATAGAGCTAGAACACAATCCCGTCCTAAAAAAATCATATCAGCACAACCTGTAGATGAAAACATGAATATAAAGCACTTTTACTATACCAAGCTGTCCTACTGGCTGCTCTTGATATTTGCACTGAGCAGCCTGTTTGCGAAGATCATCAATAGTACCCTTGAATGCTTCAAGATCAGACAGAAGTGCACGATGTTTCTTGAGAAGTGCCTAAAACTGTTAAATACACTTTTTTCTTAATTTCAACAACAAATTACAAAAACTGCAATTAAATACCTCAGCTGAATCTTCATCCTTTCCATAATCGGTTGATCCCACAACTGGTTCCTTCTCAGCCATCCATGATTCTGCCTCATTTGCATCAGCCAAATATTGATGAGCCTTCAAAGTATTAATCGAATAGTTACCATAAATTATAGTGTCTAATATATATCTATTATAAAAGAAGTGCCGTCAAAACTGTACTTCAGATCATACAATCCTCTTCAAATCTACTCAGTAGCAGAACTGAACTACGTCAGACATCATAAGTACACACCAAGGACATGTCACTCACGGAGATCGAACCCACGCCTACTACCCCGAAACACCGCACTCACGCACCCGTACAACCCTTACCTGGTGCAAGGCCACACAAACACACACATCCACCCAGCAACTAATATCAATGACTAACTACAGTAAATGTCCTTATCCCTATATCACTCCACAACCAGAGCTAGCAAAATAGTACCTGAAGGGAATCATCAAGCTCCAATCGCCTCTTTTCAGCCTTCGTTTTCAAAATGCGCCAGTTGTCACGAAGCTGTGCTAATTTATCTCTGATTTCAGGAGCCAGGAAATGACCCTAAATGTCAATGTTTATACATTTAATGCCAGTTCAATATAATAAAAACTTATGGATATGTTGAACCTGTTGAATCATGTCCTCAGCTACTTTTGAAACGGCGTCAATCTGACCCTCATGGTTAGCTATTTCTGCAATTAGCGCCTGCTGCTTTTTGATAAGGTTTTGTACTCCAATCAAATCTCTACCACGATTTGTCGATCCCGCAATCTAGATGAAAATATCATCAGGTCTAAGACAAAAAGCACAATAATTAAAAATATAGGTTATCAGTAATTTATTTCACATTTTCTCACATTAAAATCTTATACAGGCTTGGTCAATAATCTTAAGTAAATTCTTCTGATACACTATGATAAACACACTTGTTCTTTTTCTCTAATCCAGGCCATTTCATCTTCAATATCTCGAAACAGCTGATTTCCTTGGAGTGATTCTCCAAGTTTATTCTTTCTTCTTTCGAGAGGCTCACGTAGATTCTACAATATATTGAACAGAAATTCTATTATTACTACATATATCATTTATAAGTAACCCAACAAGTACTATACCTGAAATCTAGTTTGCAGCGCCTCCTGTTTCCGTATAATTACTGGAGCGTTAAAATGATCTTCATCTCTAAACTTGTTAGCCTAAAAATAAAAAAATGGCAGTGAACCCATATCTAAAACATGAATTTATCAATTCTTTCTTTAAAATATAAATAAATTTTCTTACTAGCGATTTGATGCCATCAACGCGATCGTTATGAGCCAAATAGTCGCTCTCAAGAAGTGCCATTTTTTTCTGAAGATTTTGCACAGAGACTAGGTCCTTGCCATAATCCTCGGAAGCAACCTGATATAATTTAGAACTCCTATAGTTTCATGGTATCCTTTAAATAATTGACGGTTTAACTAAAGTGGCAAAAAAAGTACTTGTCCCTCGAGTTCGCTGAGCCACAACTCAACGTCTTCAATATTCCTGTTAAACTGTTGCTCATCCCCAGCTTCACGCAATTTTCCTCCTTTCTTATTTGTTGCATCTACTAGCTCATTCCACAATTCATCAACATCCTTTAGACGTCGATGCACCTTAAAAAAAAACTTTATAGGAAGAAATTATGCATGAAAATTATCTTTTTTTTTGGCTTCCAATAAGTGATATTTACATCTAAATGAATGTTGTTTCTAATTAAATACGTTTAAAGTACTACTTTGATAATCTAAGTGCACTTTTAGGCATAGTTTCAAAAAACAAATACAAAAATACAAAATTATGGAAAAATATAAGGATTAACCTCATCAGCTTCAGAATATCCACTTTGAATTATCTGAGCACCAGTCGTATTTATCTCATCTAGACGATTTCTATTTGCCTTAAGTTCTTGCTCAAAATTAGTATGTTTTTGTAGTTTTCCGCGTATATTCGTAGGATCTAGATAGGAGTCATCCTAAATATCATAAGTATTTAATATCTTCAATGAAAAAGTAGTAACGAGTTAAAGGATAATTAAGAAGCTAAAAAATTCCTAATTTACATAACCTTTGCTGTTTTTAACTTCTCCCTGATCCAACTCTCCATCTCATCGCAATCACTGAATGCAATCATTTAAAACAATAGTGAAATAGTTCAACAGTTTATAGCTAATTTACCTACACAGGAATATATAAAAATTTGAACATACCGATTAAATGTTTGTTTCTTGTAGTTCTCCTGTAATTTTCTCGCTCTATCAGCAGCACGTTCCATCAAACGGCGTCTTCTATCTAAAAGAGTTCGACGACGACGAGCGACATCATCGGCAGCATAGTGTTGTCCCTAAATATAAATATTTTGAAAACTTATACAGAAACTACGTTATAAAAATATTATATAAACCTGAATAAGCTTGGTAGCAAATTCATCAAGTGCATTGATTTTTTCCTCCTGAGCAGCCAAGGACTTCTCAAAGTCTTGATGTTTTTTAATTAAAGACTCAACGGCATCAAGAGAATCTCCCAAATCTTGATTCGCTAAGAATGCCTCCTAAAATTATTTATATTTAAAATTTATCACTAATTTTTTTCCCTTTCTAAAGACCTGCTTATTCATCCATGTTTCAGCTTGTTCTGTATCGCGGTAGAATAGTTGCAGATCCATACACTGTTCATATAGAATACGTCTCTCTTCCCATAATGCCAATAAAACCGCCTTCTCATGAGCTAGGTGTTCCAGCTTTTGGCGAACCTATAGCAATTTAATACTATAAAACGCTTTAAACCCATAAAAAAGGCAAAAGTCAAAGTAGTTTGTGGAAAAAACCTCATCACTTTCGGGAACAGCAATATCCAATAGACTTTGTCCTGATGCAGCAGTCTGACTAAAACTGTCTTCACGAGCATCAATTTCACCCTTCAAATAATTTACTCAAATTCTAGCAAAATAATGCGTCAATATAATCGAAAGAAGAAACCACAAGCGATACCTTGTGCTCTTGATGACTTTCTAATAATGCTTCAGCACCAGCAACATCTTTCGCTAATTCATCGGCAGTAATCACAGCTTTCATATCACTAATCCATGAACACAGATCTCTATAAAAACAGTTAAACATCTTTAAAAATGTTTGCATTGTCTTCATAGAAGGGCATTATGATTAACCTGTAGTCAGCGAGGAATCTATGTAATTGAAGACTCCTGTCAAGACCTTCCTTTCGTCCTTGAGCTTTTCTCTTCAGTGCTTCCCACTGATCTTTCGCTTCTCCCATCTTTGCAGAAATAGCATCCGCCCGATCAGAATGAGTCTCTGCCAGACGAATTGATTCCTGTATTTCAACATCTATAATACTAGCAAATAAGAACAGTAAATTCCAGCTTTTACGAATACGACATGGGGAATACATAAAAAAAGTTTATATCTAATGGTATTATTTGTAAGTAACAAAAAGATTGCGAGACGTCATATCTAAGATTATAGGATTCAAACGACTATCCCGAATAATAACTGTGATAGCTCCTGTAAGACTACGTATCTTTTGTTCACTATTGTACAACAATTTTCAAAAGAATCCTAAAAAATTCAGTAAATTTCTTAATATTCTTTTTAAAAGTCATCAATCCTATGTAGTTTAGATTTTTTTGCTATCTGCTAAAAGGTGAGATGCGTACAGTTTTTCTTGAATAATTGTAACGAAAAAATAATCATAATTGCCTTAACGTAAATTAGCTTAAAAAATACGCATATTATATATCTTCGTTACAGTTTAGCTTAAGCTATTTATAAGTCTTGCATGAATAAAACTTGAGTCAAAATAATCGAAAAATGTTATATATAATGAAACCTCACTTTCTCAAGTTGCTGCATCTTTCCTTCGAGGGCAGCCAGATCTCTCTCAGTTCCTTCATGCTTTCGTTGTAGGGCTTGAACGTTGTTAAGATCACGACCGTAATCGTCACTCGATAAGGCAACATCCTTTATATATAATTTTAAATTAAGAATTAGCATTACAGAATGCATTAATTCAATTTACCGTACCTTCTCTCCTATCCATGCAAGCGTCTCATCAGCATCTCTATTGAATCTCTGCACCTGATGTGCTCCAAACAAGCCTTCTTTCCTTGTAGCAGCTAATGTATTCAGACGGTGCCAAGCATCATTAACTTCGTCACGTTTCTAGAAATGTCTCTGTACATTGCTATTTTCTATTTATCTTATTCCTTATCCAACCTTGTAAATCTGGTCATGCTCAGTGTGTCCCTCCTCCACAAGCTTATCAGCTGCTGAATTGATCTCATTGATACGGTAATGATGATTACCAAGTTCTTTAAGAAAGTCCTCAAACTTGCGCTGCAGAACTTCTACATGTTCAAGGTCCATACCCATGTCTTCAGCAGTAACATATGCTTCCTGAAATAAATCTATAAAAATAGAATTAAATTAATGTAAAATAATGAAACAAATGCAAATTATGTACCTTATCTCTGATCCAGTACAGTACTTCATCACATTGTCTAATAAACTGCAAAAGCTTGAGTGCCTGTTGCAATTTTATTCCCTTGTCTTTCAGTTTGAAAAACAGTTTATCCCAAAGTGCGTGAAGTTCTTCCAGTCGCTTCTATAAAAGTGAATTATGAGCAAAAAGTATCGATTAAAAAGATAATTATGTTAAATAAGGTACTAGGGAAATTTTTTAAAAATTTACCTTAATGGTCTCACTGGCAAAATGACCATGTTGAATCATGCCATTACCAGTTTTGTCGAGGTTTGTGATTGTTTTTGCGTGAGCTTGTACTTCTGCTTCAAAAGCTTCATGCTTTTGGATCTTGGCCTAAAGGACTATGCATATTACACAAAAATAGAAATACAGAAAATCTATTCATTAACAACCTTCAAACGTGCCGATATCATAATGGAAGAATACAGTCATACCCTACGTTTTTTTCAAAGAATATTAGATAAATCAAGCAATATATACTTCCAGGTCCACCATGATACAAACTAATATATAACTTTACAGATACTACTTCTTTAAGCCGATGAATATTATTTTTTGAAAATCAACACAAAAAATAGATGAACCTTCTATTTAAGCTTGTTTTAAGGCCAAAAATTAAGCAATGAACAATCAATTTGGAATGTGCTTATCTGGATGGAAAACGCTATCATAGTTTTATTTATTACAGAAGACACATTAATACTCAGCAAATAACTTCGTCACAAATAATACATCTAAAATCTAGAATTAAATACTGAGCATTATAAACTAAACTTTAAAGTGTTTATATCCGTTGGCTATATCGAATGCTTTAATATACTGCATGACTGTCACAACAAGTTAAATAAACTATATTCAATTTCTTCTAAACAACTTTAAAAACAACCATCTTATATTTCTTAGAATTTCTGTTTTATAATAGAGCATTGATCACATCATATTTATTGGTATGACATTGACCTTGCGCCCAGCACCTTGAATTAAAAGAGAGTCACGCATCAGTTGGATTTTTAGTACTACATTATTGGCTCAAAACACAAAATTCTCAAACTGGTTTATAGCAAAATACCGTTCCATATAAAAGTAGTTTCATTCATCAATTAGCATAAACACACAAATTAGCATCAATTATTATAGCTTAAAGTAAATAAATGAAAATAAAATGAAGGGATACTCAAATGAGAAGAAAAGTGGGAAAAAAGTAAATTCAAAGAGGAATGTACGTAAAAGTGGTAATGAAAGAAACTCACTTGGAGATTAGTAGGATCTTTGAATGACTCTTCCTGAGCAGTTTGCAACTTCTCCAAGATCCATATCTCAAGTTCATCAGCATCACTACAAACCAAGCTTTGTTTAATTGACTAATTAGTAAATATTTGAAAAGTGGAGTTTCAAACAATAGTTCTGGAATAAAATCACATAAACTGTCTTAACAAACCGTTTGAAATACTGGAACTGTCTCGCTTCTTCAAGACGATCTCTTTTATTCTTAGCATAATCCTTAAACTGCGAATAGTGTCCCAAAACCTCTTGACGGCGATTCTGGAATATAACTATATTTAAATAATAAGTCCCGAAAACCAACAAATTAAGATGCACCCGTAAAGTGCCCAAGAAATCGGGCAAAAATTTACTAGTGTATGTTTGTGATAAACATGAAAAGGATGTAATCAATAGCTCATTGTTTATAATATTGCAATCTTAAACCAAGCTCACTCACACATTCATTTAATTCAGTATAAAAATCAATATTGGGCTCTAGCCGCGCTGGTTAAACCCGGGCGTTTATGTTAAATTGAGACAAGACAAGTACTATACATTACTTATTTAAAACTAAACTTCATAAATCCAAACTAGATGTTTGAATGGTATCAAACACGATTGCTTCAATCACTTTAGCTGCAAACAGAAGTGAGAGTCGACACCATAAAGCAACATAAATATATTCAGAAATATAATGCACATTGCTATACCTGAATATCTTCTGCTGTTTCAAGAATCTTAATTTCCGTTGGTGGTGGAACCTCTAAGACAGGCTCAGGGGGAGCTCCTTCGTCAGTCATAGCACAGCCTCTTGCACTACTTAAATTTCATAGTAATCTAGTATATGCTTTGATGAGTCTTAAAGCAATTATTTTGCTATAAACCATAAAGGTAATCATGAGTAATAACATGCTGCATTCATAAAGAAAAAACAAACTGAGTTCAATAACCCCGTCATAATAACAAAAACCACAAGAGAAAATCATTAACTACACGCAATGTTATACCACTATACTCTATAGAATTCCATATTTATGAACTCTAGTTTTGCAGAGGTAAGCTATAGGCTTATGCAGAGATCAGCATTACATATCACCACACCCTAGTATGGACGCAAAGAGGACTGCCAGACCAGTCACTGGGTCGTGAGCGAGAGACCGCGGATTGGAAGAGAAGTAGAACGACGAGCGTAGCCAATCAATAAGTGAGTGGCAAGGACACGCCTGATGATGCACCACCAAACAGCTGCTAGTTTATAAGAAATAAAGGGTCATTCGAGTACAAGTGAGAAACTTAGAACTTAACCGAAATATGGACTACTTTGTATGATTTTAATAAAGAAATAAGTGGCGTCGTGAGAATCTAATCTAGAAATAAGACTTTTATCCACAACATTTGCCATCAGTTTGGTTTGCAAATGTACACAGTTCGTTGTAGCACAGATATTGAACGATGATTTTGAAAGATTTTCTTCACATATATATTCATTGAAGCTTTTACATAAGGAACATTATATTTAAATAAGAAAGACAATATCAACAACAACACAACGGTTTCTTAAAACTTAAAGTACGATTGAGAAAATGAACAATACAGAATCAACCACTGAATCTATTTCCTACTTTGAGCAACTTCTTTTCGAGAAGCATCCTGTAGCAGCTGAGTATCAACTTGGTCAGCAGGTAGTTGGACATAACTGGAATATTATGAGATTTCTGTTCATCTTGATAATGAGCTGAATAATTTCTTAGAACATTAAGAAGTCTTATTAATAGGGAGAAGAACAAGTTTAAAAATAGGTGAAAGATCTATAGAAGACTAACCGAACCACTGATCCTCGAACAAAACAATTTTTCACGGATAACATGTGAGGAAATCGTTCTGGATCCGAAACAGAGATATCAGTGAGTTTCATATTTAAATATTGATCAACCGAGTGTAGTGTTCCACATATACTAAAATAGATTTCAAGTAGTACTAGAAAAAATTGACAATATCTTTATTTTTACGGCTTAAAAACCTTTCCATAAATACCATAAAATGAAGTTACCTGAGATCGTTCTTTAGTTCAACAACTACGTCCTTTCCAACCAAAGACTTAAAGAACGAGAAAAATAGCTAAAATATGTGAAAATTAACATCACAATCTAAAAATTGTTCTAAAAAAATACTTGCCATAATGGTGAGGAGACTAATTGAAACGGTGATAGACCTCCTAAATGCAAATAGCTAGATTGAAGAGTCAAAAACATTACATATAACTAACTAATATACATCTCAAAATATAGCAAATATTTGCGTAAAACATAACTAGAACGTTTGTCAATATAATGGGCTACTAATTTTTTATCTCACTAATAAAGGCATAACAAAATTTTGCTTTTATAAGTAGATCTCAATATGGCTTCCACCACTGAATTGTCATATAATGTGGAATATTGTTATCAGGAGATACAACTGCAAGTAGAACCGTTTTCTTCACCTTAAAGTAGGAACTTAATTCAAAGTAACATCCCAAAAAACAATAATAGAGTTTCTATTAAGAAAAAAACCTGAGTAGCAACTCTTGTCAATGTGATGATCTTCATGGGTGAAAGATTCTCGTCAGAAAATACGCATTCAACAAAAAATTTGGCATGAACCTCAGAAGGATCATCTGAAGCAGATCATTATTGAGAAATAATAACTGTTATATTGATCTTAATATATTAACTAAGAAAACCAGTTAAGATTAATAAACTCCCCTCCCATCATTACCTTCATATGCCAAATAATGGCATCCAAACCTGTTACCACAGGTAATATAAAAGCCGCGTCGCCAAAGATCATGGAAAACAATTTCCTTTATTCGAAATTCACGAGATGAAGGAAGTAGCAAAGAAAAGTGATCAATTGATGAATAGAGATATTCTTCGTCCGAATCTAAGATAAAAAATACTAATATAACATGAAAAGTTTAATAAGGACTCACATTTGGGAAGATTGACTCTTGGATCCTGTTCTCTCACAGATTCATTAAGCTCTAGCAAAACATTGTTTATATCATCATCAGTTACTTCAATACCATTAAGATCACATTTTCGGACCTAAGCACAAATATTTCCAATACAAGTTATTAGTGATTTTGGCTTAAAAATTAAAAATCTATCTACTATTAAATTAAAGAATTGTTAGCTCTTCAGAAGAAATTCAAAGATATATAACAGCGACCTTTAGGGCTTTCGCGTTAGCGCCTCTCCCATTTGCTTTTCGTTTTAATTCCTTTGCCTTTCGTCCAATGGCAATCTGACGAGCTTTTTTCACATCGTTCTTAAGAAAAATAAAACTAGTTGAAAAAGCTCTCTTATAAAAATTGTATATTATTGGTATTTTTAATAAAGAAAAATACCTCTAAGAAGATATCCTTATTGGCTGTACTTGTAGATGGTTCAAAAATTGTAGAATTAATCGTTTTGGGACCATCACGCATTTTACGTACTTGGGCCAATCCTAATTATATGAAATTAGGTTGTTTTCAAACAAGAGTCATGCAAAAATAATAACATTAAAAGTTAGATAAAACGCTGTAATTTCAGAAGTTATATACCATACTGTACTAGCACCGCGACCTGCTCAGTCATCAGACAATAAGGTGATGCCCGTTTTTCACAGTCTCCAATCACAGCTGATGTCATACCTTCCACAATCATACGCATTTGTGATCGTAAACGCGAAGCATCTATAAATTATTAAACTCAATTAATTTAAGATTAATATACAAGTAAAAACTTACCAGTTTCAGAAAATACTAGGAATTGATGATTCACATAATCCACGACCACTGGTGTGTCATTTGCAATTGGAAGCAAATATGTAGTCGGAATACCAAGAGAAAGAAGGTGACTTTCTAAAGATGTCATCGCGAAAGACTAGAATTCCTAAAACATTATTTAAATAATTATTTGATGTAGTATAGATAATAATGTATAAAATATCTATGGAATAATACTGAGAATAACGATGGTAACCATAGGAGCATAACCTGAGCAATAATTTAAAAAATAAGATGAAAATAAGAATAGATCTATAAAATTTACTATTTATACGAACAGATTATCACAAGTTAGACAACTATAAATACATGTACTTAGTATTTACAAGGCATTGTTAGTAACAAAATTTTGCTAGCCAATTAAATCGGCTAACACTATATCTATAATAATGTTATAATTAAATAAAATAGATGGGTATTTTCCTTAATAATTATTTTCTATCAATTGCTTTCATTTCATTTGGACTCAGCTTAAGTACCATTCCCATAGCTTTTAATATATTTTTCCGTCCAGTTGTATTATTCGAGTTTAAGAATTGAACAAATATGTTCCGCATATATTCCATATCACTACCAGATGATACCAACTTCAGCTTGCCTAAACAAGATTTCAACTTTGTATAAGTTTTCACCGTCAAAAACATCTAACTGACTACCTTCTAAAATTCTTATTTCTTCTTTTAACTTCTCATTCATTTCATGATGCTGTAGATCCTTACAAAGTGCACTTTGCTCTATCTCTCGCATCCGATAGTCAAGGTGATGAAGTGCATTTCTAAACCAACGAAGGAAAGATGTGGTGAGTGATAAAAGTAGATTTCTCAGAAAAATGTTAGACTTAGTTATTTTGTTATGCTAACCTCATTTCTTGAACCTCCTTATCTTTTTTAGCTAACTCATCTTCATAGAAAACATTTCGTGTTTCGTTCACATTTGGGAACGAAATATTGGTATCTGCATAAAAATCTAGAGCATACTACTAATAAAAGCTTCCATTCAAACATTAATGGATTATTTTAAAGATAGCTAAAAACTTCAAAACAAACCTGATGGTCCCATAATATCAGCACTTGATACTGACATTCCATCAATACTCCTCCGTGAACCTACATGAAAATGAAGAATGAATTAAACATTAAGCACAAATGAATCTGTAGTTATCTTAAAAAACTTAATTTTATCACCTATCGTGCTCTAGGATCAATGGTTGCGCTAACCACTACTTATCCTTCTATCGACACATCTTCGGTGATCACTCGATTTCCGTTGTGATAAGATTTTTCCTGCTTGAGGAGGATCGGCTGGTGCGGAACTCAGTTGTTCAGCTCGGAGAGACACGAGAATGGACCTAAAAACATAAGGATTTAAAGAAAATAATACAGTAGTAATAATAAATACTAAAACTGAGTGAATGAATAAATATAAAATTCCTGAACTACATCATACTTTGTGACTTCAAGTTCCTTCTCTTTTTCTGCCAATACTTCTAAGGTACGACTACGTTGCTTTTGCATCTCAAACTCCATTTCTGATACTAAAATTAATAGAGTATAATTTTTAAAATCCACCATTCATCACTCACTCTTTAGCAAACTAGATCTAAACATTTATTTAAAGCAAGTAAGCTAAAAATTTGTTAGAACTATAAATTCAAAATACCATGAAAAGCCACATAGAATTAACAAACTTCTTAGTTGCATCTCCTTTTTCATCTCATTACGGCATGCTATTTCGCTCCTCTCTAGCTCTAATATACGTTCGCGCAGATTCCGAGTTGTCTAAATATAAGAAAACTGGTAAGCTCAAATTCTACATTATACATCCTGAAATATTGTAAATTCTATTTAGAAGTTCAAGAAAATGAGGTAACGTGATTTATCCTCCATCTACAATTATATTGACTAGCCATTTCATATTGAGCCTGATCAGTTGATTGTGAGATCTCTATATTTCTCAGTTTGTTGTGTAATTGACAGACCAGTTCACGCAGTCCGTCCTCTTGAACTAACTCTGCCGATAATTCTTGCTGAATAAACAGTCACATGAAAAACAGTAAGATTTATTCTATATATAAAATGGTATCCTTACGATGAATTAAGATTTTCTAAACATCGAATACAAATACAAGTCATTATCGTCAAGTTCTAAACTGCTAACGAAACAAAAATTTCCCCTAAATATCAAAATTATACTTACGTAATCAACGTGCCATTAAGCATTATTTTTTTATCCTTTCAGTTATGAGTAATTTTTGAAGTGTTATTTCAAAGCAAACCTTTTTTGTATTCAATACAGATTCAGTATTCTTCTTGTATCTTTCATATTTCTCCTCAATTTTCTCTAGTTTCTCCTGCAACTCAATAGTTGCTGGATCAGGACCAATTATTTCTAAAACAAACCTTGTAGAAATCAGATATTGTAATGTCATGAAAATAACAGATGATTAGTTTAAATACATTTGAAAAAAAACCTTACTATGCACATCAATATTCGGATTGAACTCTCGAAGTTCAGCCAAAACTAATTTAAATCGATTAACTACATCATCTGCAACAGATTTCAAGGAGAGTTCCGAAATCAACTCAGCTACTTGCTATAAAAAAACCTGATTTAACATGCTCACTCATTTTAAGCCATTAATAAATTGGATGTAGGTTAAATACATCATTCCAATTAATTATATACTACCTTCTTAAGTTCTTTGCTCTCTTGTTGAGCTTTATTCAACTCATCAGTTGCTTCGTAACGTTTTCTTTCACTAACAGCAATTTTTTCCGTAAGATTTTGTATCATTGCTTCTAACTCTGAGATTCTCACAATGCTCTGCTTATCAACAACCGTAGCCTGTTTCCCACGAAGCAATGCTTCTTCTATATCACGTGCATGATCAAACTACAAAATTGTTAAAATACATAATCACATAGTGATAATAAAAACGTTTGTGGAAAAGTATTTTTTCGAACCCTCATATTTGCAATCTGATCTTGTAGCAATTGAACGGTAGGAGTACGGTCTGCCTTCACTCTCCACTCATCAACTTCCCTTTTAAGTGAACATATTTCATCCTTAAAATGCTAGCAGAAATATAATTACAAAAAATCGAAAAATTCAAGTCTATGGAATTTAAAGTTTCCATTTATTTATAAAATTAAAATATAAGTCGATAAACTCTAACAGTGCTATAAAAATTAACGAGAAGAGGTTTTATCTTAAACGTAAATGCTTAAAATAGTTACCTGTAGTTCTTTTTCCTTCAACTTAAAGCAGTTCGGCAAGTCTTCTCTATCCTGTAATTTCTTGTACAGCTCCACAAGCTGAAAACATTATTTAAATACAATTGATAATAAATTCTGTAGTTTTCCTTATACACAAAAGCAGACTTGTTTTTGTGCAGCTTCTGCTATTTGTTTCTCTTTAGCGTATCTTTGCTGCATTTCAGCTAGAACACTCCCGTGATCATCCAGTTCTCTCTCACGGTCACCTTCAATTCGCTTTACTTTTTGAGACAATTCCTGAAACTCTTAATCTTTTAATGGATTTAACTACTACGTACTATGTAATAGATATAATTTCTTACTTGTATAATTCTGCAAAACTTATCAGCTTGTTCTTCATTTTCATCGATAGTTTTTTTCAATTGCTCTTTCAAGCCTTCATTTTCCTCCTACAATGAATAAATATGACAGAATCATAAATAATAAAATGTTAAGAATATCTTTAGTTTTTAAAAATCTTTTTAGAGCTTCTTTCCTAGACCATTTTTTTTAAAATTTTAATTATTGATTTCCCTTGCATCTATTGTATTGGTTTTAGAATTATATTAAATATTCATCAATAAGTATCCCAGTATCAAACGTTCATAGATGTTAACTCTTGAACATACCTAGATTATAATCAAATACCTGAAAATCAAACAATTACCAGTAACACTTTCTTATCATTTTGAAACGCAGACTCTCGCTTGACTTTCTCCTTAGTTAATGTTGATATGGCCTGTCGAAGCTTAGATATAACAGAATCCTGAAAATAAATATTTTTAAAACTTTTTTAAGATCGATTTGAAATAACACATATGCTTGAAAGAATAAGAGAATAACGGCAGCCCTTCAAAACTCCTCAAACAAGTGTTTCTAACAGCAGTATCAAAAAATATTACTTAAAGATAATCGATAAATAATAACTTTAATACTAAGGACCAATGACAACAATATAAATGTTAAAACAAAATCACCTCTGATTCTACCATTGATCCCTCTCCAGCATCCGTAGCTGCCTCTGGACTATGAGTGTGTAATGATTCAACTACCGACTGAAGAGCATTTTTTTCAGTTTCCAAACTTTTATAAGCACGAACAACATCTGAAAAAAATAATGCTTTGATCAATATAAAATAATTATTGCAAAATATACTCGTTACTACCCATACCTTTCAGTTTCTTTTCATAGTGTAGAATCTGCCTATGCTGTTCCTCTAGTTTTTTTTGGAGATCCTTTATACTCATCTATAAATTACTAGAGAAAAAATATGCCAACATATATTGAAATAAACAGGTAATGCGCAAAATAAAAAGTGATATCGCACACACCCACAAATTCAAGCTCTAAAATAATTTCAAAGAATGACTTTATGTAGTAATATACTAGCTAATAAACAGTACAAAATGTTTAATAATAACTATACAAACAAATCAAACCATATAGTTCACAAGGAACGCTAATAAATAAATTTACAATGTAATTTCATGGTTTAAATAATCGTAATATCAGAAAAGCTAACTAACTAGAAAGCAAAACCGTTCAATTCATTAATAAATATAATGGAAGAGAATTATATAAAACCACTTAACTCTAATAATAGCAAGATCAAATTAGTAAACGTGTACCATACCATACAAAAATACCCAAAACAGAATATAAGTGAAAAGGCCCCCAACGAGAGAATGTGTAACTGATAGAGTACGGTCTACAAAATATGACTTCCAATCAAAGCCAGCTTTTGCTTCCCAAAACAATGCCTAAAAGCACGGTGAATATTAGATTCAATTACGACGTCCTTAAAATATTTCTAAATATTAGTTTTTGTAGAAAGAATATTCGAGAATAAATGAAATGATTAAAACTAATTTTTAACTTAAAACCTGTATAGCTACAGTGACGAAATAGAAAATAAATCCGGGAATACTTGTCAGTCCTAAAATACCTGAAACAAAGATAACACAATTATATACTTTTTTCGATATAGATTTTATCCTCCCACCTGCAGCCATTCCTGAAGCTGCAGCCTGACAAGTTCTACTGTACTCCAGTGCACTGAAGTTATTTCGAATAGCAGATTCACTAAAAAAAAACTTGCATAGCCATAAAGCAGAATGTCTACAGTTAGTAACTTAATATTACAATAGAATACATGTATAGAATTTGCATAGAGGTGCTTGCAAAATATAATAATATATTTATGAGAAGAACTCAGCGGTTAACAAAACCAACTCTCTATAATTCAATTAAGCAAAACAGTGCTAACCTAAATACCTCCAGACCTTTTTGTTTTTCTTTAGTTCTATCAATAGATTTTGCTCGTGGGGCCATTTTCTAAAAAGGATCTCAATGAAATAAACCCAATACAACTGAAACCAGAATAAAATGAACTGTATATAAATCAAATGATTTTATTAAATTCTGTAATGATATAACTTGAAATTACTTGGATGAATAACTAAAGAATTTATTTAAATCTCCTGTAAAATATTTTTAAATTAACCATTTAGCCTTAATCAGTTTAGGATTCAGATATACAAATATTTATGTGCAATACAATCGATCAAAAAGGTCAATTTCTTATGGTGTACACTTATATTAAATGTTGGTGAAACTGACATGGCTTTTGATAGGGAAGAGGGTTATTTCGTGTAAAATGCACTAACACAGTTTCGCGCAGCGTAATCTGTACAAAAAATTGTGATAGAATAGTTTAAAACAAGTGAAAAAATTATTCATAAAATCCAACAAATCATTTATTGCTTACTTACTATTAATAAAATAGGAGTTACCACAAACTGCCATGAAACAATTTTTTTTGGACTTTATTTCAGAAAGGTTAAAATGATATCATTGCCAACCTCATTTGGCATAGATGATGCTCTTAGAGCATCATGGTCATAAGAGTACGCAAGTTTGGAGAGGGAATACAACGAGACAGCTAATTAGGCAGCTGCTAGCCATCCACCTCGCCGTATCGAACGGCTATTTGCTTGGTTCATCCCGGATTAGCTCGACTTGACGTAAGTTAAACCGGTATGTTTTTAGGTTTGTCCACTATATTATTTATTTATTTGCACATTTATGCTTTTTTTTTATCCCTATGTGTTATCTAAACATTTTAAGGACTGCTAGTGAGTAGTCCAAGAAACCCGAACTATGCTTGAGAAGAATATGACTAACTTTATTTAAACGATTAATAGCCAGCTCAAAAATCCAACATTTATATTTATCCGAAATTGCTTCGTATAAATACACAAAAGTAAAATAAACGTATTATAATACTAGTATCTTTCAAATGATTATTGTTTATCTCCCAATTATGCCTTTGCGACTAGTACTGACATCATTTCGCATTTCATCCGTATTACTTAAAGGACTTAAGTAGTCGATAAAACGGAGAAATCGTTACTAGGAAGCGACTCCACTCAGAATCTAGGACGCTATTAAAGTTACATGTAATCTTTGTTTCAGCTTAATGATATGTATAGCTTATCTCAAAGTTATCGTAGTGCATTCTATTACTCAACATTACTTTATTTTTTGCTTGAGTCACTCAACGGCTTCCCTTACTTAGGAATTGAAGAAAGGTATCAAATTTTTACTTACCTTCAAACAAATATATTGACTGAAGATGTATATATCATTATCTATGCTTGATAAAAGCAAAAGTATTAAATTCGTTCATTCTCCTGACACCCACGACAACTTTTTGTCGAGAACTATTCTCCCATACACAATCAGTCACTAACTAAAAATCATACGTACATTAATATTCCTCCTGTTTTCTTCACTCTCGTGACCCACTGCATTCATCTATCAGTCTATCGTGTTTACTACGTACGACCCTTTCATACACGCGACGAAATGTCGAAATCAATTTTCTTTTCTGAAGTCTTTGCCGTTTTGCGCCTTCACGAAGTTTGTTCTCCTCATAGAGAATTTTTTGTCTGGTTCTTTAACAAGATAGTCTTAGAAAATTCTCTATTAGCTCACTTTATCTAGATATGCCTCTTCGTTGATTCTTATTGGCAAAATATATAATTAGGTAGGAATTTCTAATCTGCATTGGAAAGAAAAAGGCGAACTATGGAAGGTGTTAGAAACTACAGAATCTATGAAGAATATGTGAAATTAGTGCATTTTCTTTGATGATTATGCAGCCCATTTATTAATCATGATAAAGAAGTAGCAGGCGGATATGCACGTGAGATGTAGAATCGCGACTCGATAATGCATGTTTTGCACAAATTCTTCCTCATCAATTTATTCACATTCCTGTTATTTCCTTCTTTTATTAATCATCATCGTTACGTTTACATCTTTTTTGCTAACTCTTGATATCTCGTCATATATTTGATCTATATCATATATATCTGTTTTTATTGCTTAATTGTTGTTTATTTATGATGTATCTGACTATCTATGGAAAAGCCTGCCACTCAACTCGAAATGCTTCAATATATCATCCGGATGTGATCATTCATAGCTGAGCGATAGCTGCAATAATATAACTGAAAAAAAACCCCATTTACCACCAACTCTTGTTGGACATTTATAGTGCTTACTATTTAATTTATTGTCTCATATATAAGGAGAGTTTTTCATGATTTTGTTTAACTTCTGGTATGTTAGAATGCCTATTAATTTATTTTCAATAACTCAGAATTAACGTCAAGCAGCCACTGTCGTGTAATTCTTCATTCGGTTGAATATTGCACTCAGCTACTCTTGTGACTGATTAATTAGTTCGAGTAAACTCAACGACTCTCACTAACGATACTACTTAGAATGCAGATTCGTGTTGCTAACCGCAGTTCTTAATTGGATTGACTTGGAATAGTCTAAACCCACTCCTTCTTCGTTCACTGTAGTAACTGCAGTCACCATTAAATTGTTGTTGTATTATAGAATGCCTAAAATTTTTTGTTTTTATATGGGAAATCATCTGTTATGTTCAGATGTCATGAAACTTCTCAAATTTTTTGCTAATAGTGTAGATGCAACTGGAAGGAAATTTTCAGATCAAGAGAAATTGCATATTAACTTATATGTACAAAAAATTGAAAGCCATTTCAATATTAGATAAAATCACAGTGTTAATCTCAGTGATATCTATTTCCGAGTTTATAATTTGGACTCTTCCTATTTTAAAGCAGACTATTTAGTTGATGTAATTTGACTTAAAAATAATATATTCATATTTCTCAGTCTTATTTGCTTCTTACAGCTTCACACTGTATCATTTCCTTGTTGCTATCTTTCTTTCCTTTCCCTTCTCATTCTTGGAAACCTATCCCTTTCACGTGAGACTTGCGCATATTAGAGTTCCACTGCGCATAATTCATGTCCTCCGAGCGCCTTACTGCGTCTCCTCGTTGTGTATTAGAATTTTATGTGTTGTATAATCAGTATCACTTTCGTATTTTCGAAATCATCCGTTTCTCTATTTTTTCATTCATCCATATTATTCTACTTTTTATGTATTGTCTCACAAGTTATATCGTGTTGTAGGTTATAAGTAACGTAACAAGAAATCTACTTTATTATTATTATTATTTATTTGAAAACTTGGAGGCCCAATCGTTTGAACTATAATTAATAGTGTGGTATTAATACTAAAATAAGTTATTTCAAAAATAGGCCTAATAAGAATTTATATTAAAATTAATTAGATCTATTTACATCACACTGATTCCTAATCGATACCATATATTCTCGTCCATATTAATGGTTTCTTCTAAACAGGTATAAAAGTATTTCAGTTAATGTTCATATTATGATATGGGATGCCGTTTATCGAGAACAGACTCCACCGAACTATCCGAGAAGGAAGAGAAAGAGATCATGATTCAAGAGAAGAGGGGACACGTAACGAATGGGCAAGCGGTATTACTGAGAAGAGATACTCCCGCACAAGGATTGGAAGTACAAAGGTGAAGAAAACAATAATTAAAGGGAAGTGAATATAAAGGAGTTTTAAAGACAGCTGATTAAATTTTAGGAATGGATATTCTTCTCACACATTAGGGATATCGAAACCTATAGGGTAAGTTATTTTAAAGGTTTAAAGTGATTGTATTATATCATCAGTCAGTCTAACCATAAGGAGCTGAATGTTTAATTGCAGGGAGGTCGAAAGTGCCAGCCAGGCCGACTTCTTCCGCATGTTGGATGCTAAGATTGCACATGTTAGCACTATTATTGAGATTAGTTCTTTATACTGTTTTCTCATTGAAGAATACAGTAAACTAATAGTAATCTTTCTCATTACTTAATATATCCAGAAAATTCTTGATTTTCTAATTCAAATGAATCTACGTTTGGCGACATAACAATAGTGAGCCACAAATATAAAAATAAGGACGCAGAACAATTGTAATAGATCTCATTAGTCGTAGGTTAAACTCTTATAGAGGATTCTATGCCATTTATAAGATAATTCTTGGAGAATTTCCCAGCATAAACTAGTTTAATTCGCATTGTTTTTAATACAGATTTCGTGGTATTTTTTTTGGAAAAAAATTGAGCATAATCACAAATGAGCAAATACTCTGTAAATGTGCAATTTATCAGTATTCTTAGGAAACTAAAAATTAGCTGCGAGTTTTTTTTTCCAGGGTGCTGATCTCGACTCTACAAGCGAGGACTAGAATAAATTGATGTGATGTTAACTGTGTATAATTTAAAACAAGTAATTTTCAGTTTTATAATTACACCTGGATGCTAGTTTAAAAACAGAGCATTGTTTTCATAGTTATGATTAGTTTTATCTAAGCGGGTTGTTTTCTTTATCATTCATGGCATAGTAGTCTCCCGTTTAAAACAGTGGTTTATGCTCTTGCCCTCTATGAATAAGAATATAGTTGTACCACCTATGGTTATAGTTTTAGTTTTTGTTTATAGATGGTAATAAAAAGTAATCAAACCCTTCATTCCTGGTAAAAATTAAACTTAAATCTAAAACTTTGGTTCTGGCTGAATCATTTCTTAGGGTAAGAATTCTTTCTACCTAACACAATTCTTGTAGAAGCCAGTCATGTATAAGATAAAAACTTATCAGGAGGTGTTATGAATATTCTTTATGTTAGTTCCTCTTTAATAATAAGTTTGCTTTTTTTTTTGCTGTGACAGCTTAAAAAATGATTGAAGTTAAGAACTTATGTAGTTTAAAATGTACAAATGGTAATTCCAAACCACCCGGGTAACTGTATATTATACTATTTTTGTTTGTTACAAACAAAGTAAGTGGGTTTCTACTAGCTGTGCTAGGCCAATTCGCTACTGTTGGATATAACTGTTTAGTGTTTGACTAATGTGACTATTTATATTACCTTATAATTATTCAAATAATTTAGTGTAAATTGGAATCATATATGCGGTTATCTCTGCTTGATATTAAATCTGTTATCAGTAGATCTAACTAGAAACATTCACATCATTAGTGAGAATAAATTTAACGACCTAATTCCCTTTGTTTTATCAAAAACCAGGAGAAAAAGACCTTAAAAAGTTTTGTCAGTAACTTATCCTTCGTTCCTAGCTAAGGGATTATAGCGGTAATCTCAATTTCTGACTATAGGTTACTTATATGCATATTTCTTTATGACTTTCCATTATTAGATATAAATATTCAGTATTGAAAAAACCATCAAGGCACTTTGAACTTAAAAACATACCGAAATACAAATATATCATAGGCTTACGTGTACTGTTTAATGCATTATTAAATCTCACAGAACCATCCAATACTAGGAATTTATAACCACCATATCATGTCTTATTGAAATATAAATTTTTTTTAAAATTCCAATTTTTTAAAAAAACATTCACAAATAAATATACTCATTTTATTGTTATGCTTATCAAATAAATCGTGGATATGATTTGTAATATCCCATTTAAGTTCGTTTTTATATTTGTTTTCATAGACAATATCAATTAACGCAAGTTTTAAATGGAGATCATATAAGAGATCATAAAATTTCAAAAATGTAGTGATACTATTAGCGGCCACATTTAGGAAAAAAGTGCTAACGATCGAAGAAGAGTAGAATTTAAAAAGAAAGAAAGATTAAAACATGTACAGTAACTTATACTAGACAGTTAAAATCAGTTAAACAGGTTGGAAAATTACAAAATAAATGACATCCTAGTGATAAAAACTGCTTAATAAGTTTGTTCATTGGAATAAATTGGCGCGCTCTTGGTAAGCGGTGCCATAACCGCACTACCGTATTTCCTAGAAAAAGATGCAGTAAGCATTGTCCATTTCGCTAACATAAAGCACCACACAGATGTTATCCATAAATTTTCTCCTTGTAGACCTGAAAATTAACTGATTTTAAATTTTGCATAATTCTGGAGAAATAAAAAGCTATCGAAAATAGTAAGCAAATATAGATTACGTGCATTAACTAAAAATTGAAGAAGTAAATGTATTCATTTAAAATTAACCGTCATGAGTCAAAGTCTGTTTTTTTACTCCTGCAGCAATTAAGCATCCAGTCATAGCAACTGTTGCTGTTATAGCTAATAGAACATCTGCAAATATCATCTTTACTTTTGGAAGGTTAAAAAATTACTATTTTCCAAGGAAGTAGAAAGTTACTAAAGGAAAGCTTTAAACAATTAGAAACTTACTGGTCCACATTATATAAGTGAAAGTGCTATTCGCCCAATCTAGAATCCAATTTTTTTTATACGCCAAATGGAGATGAAGAAGGACTGTTGCTGATAGAGCAGATATGAATGCCATTGTAGTGGCAGACCAGTTCTATATATGTAATTTTTTCCTACCAATTATCTATTTATCCATAATCGTTTGTCTCTATATTTTCACTACCACTTTTTTACACTAACATGATACATGACAGCAAAGCATACACCTGCCATGAGACCAGCCGAAATTCCAATAGCGGCAATAGTTATATGGAATTTTACGTTATGGCACATCTCTCTAAAATGGATTAGATCTTACACTAAACTATTTATTTTTTTAAACTCAGTTCTCTTTAATTTTCACCTTCATTTTAGATTAGCTCATTTAAGTAGCTGTAGAGAAATAATAAGAGGAAAACAGTATGACCTCTGTTAACATTCATATTCTCATAAATTTGTTAGTATAATTATCGTATCATCTTGTTTTATAGGCAATCATATGATGTTTAGAAGAGAAATGACCCAACCATTTGTAAATCAAATCAAGACAATATGCTGTATATAACAATGAATACTTAAAAGAAAGATGCCTAAATGTAAGAGAAAAATA
Organism: Heterorhabditis indica; assembly: GCA_020740425.3. Classification (NCBI taxonomy): domain Eukaryota; kingdom Metazoa; phylum Nematoda; class Chromadorea; order Rhabditida; family Heterorhabditidae; genus Heterorhabditis; species Heterorhabditis indica. The sequence continues at coordinate 180,493 of JAJAVP010000130.1, read as the reverse complement.
ACTACATAGGAGAATATCTATCGAAAACCAGAATGAATGAATGGAAAGACATGTTATTTGATGTTTGAATGAATATTTAAATGGCTCACTACAGTCATGAGAGATCAAAGAAAAAACTATGGTCTGCATTGATAGACCTCTAGTCAAATTTCTTATCTGTAGTTGTTTAGGTAGGCTGCTTTTATGTACGTCTTATCTCTATAAATCATAATTTCATCATATGGGCTTGCTACGAAAGAACAATACATAGCCCACACAGACATACTGATATTATATAGTACTTTTATTCATAAAGTTGTGAAAATGTTGACGTCTGTATAAAATACTCCTAGAAGTAAAACTCTTAAAATCACTTATTTCATGATTCTCACTAATCCAGGACTTTACTTCACATATTCAATCGAAAATAGATAATTAAGAGGACGTGTTGACTTTATAGCCAATAAACAGTACATCTATACAACTTCTACACTAATTTACTTAATATTAATCCCTTTTTTCAAATTGATAAAATATTGTTTACAATCAAAACTCGCTACCATTATAAATAAGTGACTGTGTGGGCACTCAAACAATAAGAGTATATAAAACTGAAATACTTGAACTCTATATTACTAAAATAACTTCTGGAAATCATCTTAATCCTCTTGCCAAGGATGAATTAATAACACAACATCTAATCTATATCGATATCATTAATATAATTCATTATTTATTTAGTTACGAACTATGTGCACCTGTAACCTTTAAACATAATTAAGCATATAATATATTTGCCAGTACATACTGATAGTATTTATTATTAAGCTATATAGCAGTATTAACTTAGAATTTTATGATAACTCCATACCCAGTCATATTCATGTATACTATTTAATTCGTGTCCGCTTTTCAACAGTACCCTCGATCTGAGATATACGGACAATTGGACAGGTCGTCCTAGCGAACACTATTGTTTCTCCAGGTGTTGTAGATGTAGCATACATGTTTTAGCACGTGGTTCATTCATCACTTTCTGTAGCGCAACACTGATAAGTTTAACATATCGAAGTATTTTCTTCTATGTCATATTCTCTCATAACTGCTATACAAATAATGATAGTAGTAACAATTGTTTATTTAACTATTGCTAACATTACAAATCTTTGGATTTCTTAAAGTTCGTAAAAATAAATGATTCCAAGAATTTGATTTTAGATTGGGTTGGGGAACAGCGGAACCGCGGGTGTGGGTTTGTTATAAAAGTAACGAAAGTTATTGAGGAAATGGCAAATAAGGGAATTGATGATGGATCTTATCTTCATCAGGTCAGTTAATATTTGATATCGTTTAGTAACCAAAAAAGTCCGTATCAAAAATTTTTTAAATTGAAAGGTGACTCCATCATTAATATTAATAGTAGTGTGCTATTCACATATACTTTTTTAAGGCACTAACTGATTCTTAATAGTGGTATAGTTTAATCACCAAATTCAGAGTAAAACTATTAACTTCCGGTGGATGATCAGCTACTAATTCACATTGCAGATTTAAACAACAATAAAATAGAATACTCGTATGATTAATAGAATCACGGATTAATGCACGATAACTATAATTACAAATGCTCATCCTAATTCCAATCTGTTCTTGAATTTCTTAATGCATTGATACCATGTAGATTTTACTATATTAAATTACCTTTGCCATATTTCAGGAGATTGCTTGGATAAAACAAGATTGTGCAATGATACGTAATGCAGTGGTTCTACTAGAACAGGAAAAAGACAATTTAAGGCAAGCAGTCAGGAAGCTCAAGGTTAGAGTAAATATATCACAACAATAAAATGCTCAATTATTACAAATAAAAGCTATTTTATTTTATTTTATACAACTTTCAAACAGAAGCAATGAAATATAGCTTAACGTATCATATTATTTACTATACTGTCCATAGTGTTTCAGCTAGAAAATGTGAGAATAAAAGATAAAATGAAGAAAATGCAAACTCAATTGAAAGGTCTTGATGGCAGAACGTATGATTCAGAAGAAGATGAACTCGATTACGACGATATTGGCAAAGACTTTATACTCGTTGGAGGTTATTTAATGTCTAACAGATATGAATATATTTATATATTTATTGTGTCTAAAGCAAGTGATGCTGTTCTCATTTAACAATTCGCAGATATTTTCATAATTGGATTTTAGAATTAAAGATTAACTTACGAGATAAACAAAAGTATTGAAGTGGTATATGTAAGTTTGTTTTGATCATTTTTGTTTAGGTGCACAAGATCCGCTAGCTATTCGCTATGAGGTTACTATTAAGGACGACGAAGGAGTAGAACATAAGAGTGCTGAACGGTTTTATTGGTCAGAAATATCTCCCTTTTTTTTTGGGAAGACAATTAATATAATCATGCCTAGGTATAAGATGGCGGAAAAGTTCAATGACTACCGTGCATTAGAGAGAATTCGAGATGCTCCAAATACGCCAAAAGCCGAGGAAGCCATGAAAGAAATACAAGGGTTCGACGAGAAAATATGGAATGAGGTGAGTTATTTTGTGCGAGGGGTACAATTTAAGTAAAATAAATAACCTCTGCTTAGATTACGACACATTTAATAAGGCAGTATTAGAATAAGACTATCTGGACTGTGTTAAAAGATTATGTCATGTTCGATAAATTGTGATTTTTAATAATTGTTTTTGTAACTTATAATTTAATAATTACTCTTCCACTAGTAACTTTTCAAAGTTTTTATGTAAATGTATTACAAATGAAGCATGGCTATTAGTAAGTCTAGACACTTATGTCTTTTCTTTAAAATATTGCATTTACACCATTTTTAAACTTGTTAATCATGATCAAACCACTATAAAATAAACGACATAGCTTAGTTATTATTTTTCAGCTAAAAGTTGGAGTTTGGGAAAAAGGTCAGCGTTTTAAGCTAGAGCAGGTCAAGTGGATTTCCAATCTCCTTGTTGAAACTGGCAATACGTACATTGCTGTATCTCATCAAGATAAGGTAAGATGTATGTATTATTAATTAATTAACGGGATTGCTTTTAGCAGCAAAGGTACAGGATTTCTTATATTAATATTTGTGAATTTGGTTTTATTGAGAATCAAAGAAGAACCTTCAAATTTTTAGATGTTCGGAACCGGATGGCGCAAAAATCGTGAAGAATCTAATAAGCCGATTTTCTGGGATGGTCAGAACCTGGGCGGAAAATTCTTAATGAAATACCGCAAGAAGCTTATGGAGCATCATGTCTGGGCTGAACCAAGTGAAAAAGAAGTGGAGTTATTAAACAATCTAGTTGTTCAAAATTTTAACATATAAAAAGCGATTATGAATTTTTAGGAGACCCATCGAAAACTCGTAGAGTTAAAACGCTTTGTATGGCGTCGAGTAGATCCTACGGCACGCAGAACTGGAATAGTAGGAAGTCTCGGACGTGGTGGGAAAACGCTGCGTGGTCCTGGACGTGGTGGCAGCTACAATGGTAATGTGGCACCTTTAGCTCATATTGCTGGAGAGAGACCTTATGGTGCTTTTAACAGGAAATAAGAATATCTTAAAATCCCAGTTCCTATGTAGTAATATTCTTGTGCATCATGAAGTGCACAACCCATCTTTCATTCTGTTAATTCTTTAATATTGTTGTTGTTGTTGTTATTTTACCTATTTTCTCCTAATCGTTCAATCCATCTTATTTTTGCTTAAAGCGTTTATTACGGTTCTACGCTTTTGGTAAAAATAAGAATGTTCAGATATGTTCTGGGGTTCACTTACTGTCTAGGTCGTACTACTACCACTGTGTGCATTGTTACCTCAAATTTGCCATTGTCGTGACACCACTGGGTTAAAAACAAGTATTTTGGTTTTCTACATTGCTACAGTAAAAAGAAATACTGGAATAAATAATTATTATGAAATGGACTCCACTAACCTAAGCCCTTAGTAGTCGCTTCCAGGAAATCTATTCGAACATTTAATGAAATAAAATACACGTAGGAGCCAGTTCCAAGTTCACTGGAACTGGGTGAATGAGCCACATGATTTCCATCTTTATCAAATCAAACAGTTAACAATTGGAGTACAATGATACATGCATGAATCTATTCTATATCTACTGCCACAAAATGCCGATACAAAAATTTGTCCCTACTGATATAATGAGTAGTCTCATAAGCAAACAATCTCCACTGTCCGAACCATAAAGAATTCAACCATGAACAAGGTATTTAATGATAAAAAATAAGCAAACGATCAAGGTATACATGGGTGAGAATACATCTATCGTACAACAGGACATAAATCATTTTCAGTCAAAACATCACCTTACTTTTCCCCACACATTGCTGATTACAAGACTTCATAATATAACAGCACAAAAATGTTTTTCTAAAGAAAATGAATAGTTTTAATATTTCAAACTACTTAGTTATTGGGAATATACTATCCAATAATTCATAAAATAATATTCCTCAACACCAAATCCATCAATGCAAATAAGAACCATTAAGCTACATACTTATAGGTGTTAGGGTCATCTCCATCTCGGCACAAATAATCTCTCTCAATGAGAGAGCCAATTCGTTTCTTTAAATCAGCTGATCTCACCGGAAATCTGAAAAAATGTACAATAAAATTCTGCTTGAAGTACCAAAACCATTAACTAAGGACTTCAATTAACACATGTAATAATTAAGATTTCTAACCTTAGCTGTGCAAACAGTTCCGAAATAAGCTGCTGGTGCTGCAACGTTTTTCTTGTCTTCATTATGCGAACAACCGCTGCATCTATCTGGTACTGCCTATCCTGATTCACTTGCTCCTCCGTCTGCTTGTGTTCTTCTTCCTATAAGTTTTATAACTGTTTGTTCTGCGCAGCAGAACTATGGCTTCTAGTCATTTGTATTCACAGTGCCTTACTAACCTATGGAAAGATATTGTCGACTGCCATAGCGTGAATGGGACAAGTCATTCATTCACCATTAACATCAATCTTCTCAGATAAAGCGGGATTACGGTGGCTTCATAATTGATCAGTATAACTAGTCGACCATACCAGCTCTTTTATATGAAATATCGAACACAATAAAAATTCCTTAAGCCAACTAATTGGTCTAAAACTAACCGTTTCTTTCATCTGCACTTCAGAAATCCTTATGCGGTACCGCATCTCTTGAAGCCCACCGTTAACCGTGAATTTGTCGTCGTCCTTAACCTGTAAGATTTCATATATCATTACCAAACAAAAAGATAATTAAAATTTTGTCAAAACTAGCCGAAATCCTCCACACACCTCTCTTCCTTTTGGAGATTTCACCAGCACTCTAATCTTTGCGCAGGACAAGGAAACAAGAGTCCGCAATAGCTCTTTCCTTTCTGAAACTATACTGCTAATTTGTAGTTATAATATATACTGTAAACAGGAAATATTTAGAAAATGGGATTATCTTGCTTACATATAGAAAATTTGAGAAGAAAATTATATGGTAGAGCAATATATTACCTATTTTTGTGGCAACAGCGAGATCACTGAAACTCCACTCATGGTTCACATTGAATAGTAACAGCACAATCCCTTGGTAAAGAGAAACTTGCAGTTCCTTGATGCACTATAATAAAAGAATAAAAATTGTCTACCTAGAGCACAACTATAAAATAGTTGTTTACTAAGTTGATGATAAATTAGGGAGGAAAAATCTAGGAAAATGTTAACTTACATCTGCTCTAAAGGTAGCTTTAAGAACACATTGACCAAGAGAGTGTTGCCACTGCAGTTTCCTCCCGTTATGTTTTGAGTCATAAAATGACTGATACAACTGAAGGCACGAACAAAGTTGTGGCGGAAGCGTAACCTAAAAATTAAACGGATCTAAGATATTGTATATATTCTAATAATTAGTTTCGCTCAGAAAGTTAATAGTGAACAATTAACACATTTTTTTTGGCTTAGCTATAAGCTCCTCAAATGGTAAAAAAGAAGCAAGATAAAACTTATGACGTTCTAATAATTATGAGAAATTATTACTATATTTAGCTTCAAATTTCCGACAATATTAACACCTAACTAAGCTTTTATAAATTCTCGTATCAGTGAGAATAAGGAATTTGTAGAATAACACATACTAGGTATATGCAAAAGTTTTAGGTGCTATTTTTTAAAACTCTGGTATAATTATTCAAAACTTATATAAGTTCTCGACTTTCTACCTATTTACAGTTGGTATGGTAGTTTCTGTAAAGTCACATATCATGATTTATTGGTAAACAAAACTTCACAAAACAGTAACGAACACAATGAGTCACCAAAATCTGCATATTCGCCACTGTATTCTCTACGAGTTCCCACAAGGGAAGTGCTGCTGAAGCAAGCGAATCCATTCGCTCTATTCTTGGTGAAGATGTCGTTTCCCACGGCACTTGCAGATATTGGTTTCGACGTTTTAGAGCCGGTGGTTTTGATATCGGTAACCGAAAACGTTCTGGAGCGCTATGAACGTTGAAGACTGATTCTTTGGAATCATTGCTAAATGAAAATCCATCGCAAGCACAAAAGGAGCTCGCAGAACAGCTAGGAGTTGGTCGAGCAACAATTTCGAGATGATTGCATGAGATGGGAAAGATCTCGAAGCTCGGAAAGTGGGTACCGCATGAACTCTCCGAAAAATCCATAAGTCAGGTACGACAATCCTAAACGCACTCATTCTTGGGTAGACCCGGACCAACCAGCCATCAACGCCAACGGCAAAGCCAAATAGTCGCGCTAAAAAAGTTCTTCTGGTGAGATATGAAAGGTGTGCTGTACTACAAGCTCCTCCAACCGGGTGACACGGTTACTGCCGAACACTACCGTCTCAATTGACTAATTTGGTCAACCTAATAGAACAGAAAATACCATTTAATGGACAAGGAAGTAGGAAAGTCATTTTTCTGCATGGAAACACTAAACCGCATGTTGCTCTAAGTACTCAGTAGACCAATTTGAACTTGGGCTGGGAAGTTCTCCCGCAGGTGGCTTATTCCCCCGACTTGATACTTTCGGATTACCATTTATTCCCGTCGATGCAGAACTGTTTAGCTGGACAGCGTTTTCGAGATGTGGCCGACGTACGAATATGGGTCGGTGAATTCATTGCCTCCAAGCTGATACCATTGTTTCGCAAATGAATTCGAAATTCACCCGAAAGATGACAGAAGGTCACAGAAGCGAGGAAAAATATTTCGCTGATTGAATTATACTATTGGAATAAATTAGAAGTTTAGAAAAAAACAGCTAAGACTTTTGCATACACCTAATATCTGAAACTAATCGAAATTTCTATAAGCAGAAAATGAAGTTTAAGACATGAAAATCTTACTTCAACGGGCTCATATGGCGGCCACTGTCCCATTGTAAGCACATTAACGTTAAAGTCCATGTTCACCGACAATCGACCGAGAGCAGCCTCATGCTCCGAGTGCTGAAAAAAGAAAGAGCTCAAATATAATCCTGTACTGAGGAAAAGAATAGAACAGAGTAAATTCTATAATTAATGGATAGCAATGGCTAAAATCCCTACAGGAAATTACCATTTAAAACACTGTTCAGATAACTCTTTTAAAGGCGAGTATTAAATTCTTTGATAAACAAACCTGTTTAAACGCGAATGCCAAATCCTTTGATAATTCCATGTCCTTAAACATTCCTTCCAATTTCTGTGTAAAACCAGCACCACATTCTAAAAAAAACTATTTAAAGGTATTTTTTCCTTGCTGTTAAGTATATTTTCAACCTTTCCATAAAGTTATGAAAGACTATTAAGATAGTTTAATTTTTGGATCACAGCATATTCGTTTGTCTTTAGGTTCATTATTAGATTTTGTGTTAAAATTTTTCCATTAGATATAGCACACCCATACCTAAGGAGAACCTTAGGCAGTCATGTATTAGTACGGATTCTTACCTACAAATACCACTAGGTATAATCTCTTAAGTCCAACAGATAATTTAATCTCAAATTTGTTTTTATTTCCAGTACATTGAATATTATCAAATATTGCCAAACTCATAAAGATAATTCCTTATTACAACCCATTTTGTCTAATATTTTAACTAGATCGCTACAAACCACGTGAACCACGATGATGTTTCAAAGTAGAAATATAACCCACGGAGAGTAATCAATAGCAAATACGTTCATAGCATATTATTTTGGTTAACATAAGGTCTGAATAAATCAACTTTATAAAAATAATGATTGGCATGATATAGTAAAGATCTCGCAAAGATGGCCGAATGTATTTTCTAAATAGTTAACAAAATGACTGGTTATATATATCTAAATATTTTGTAATCACTCTTTCTAAGTGAGTCACAATTTTAAAAATACTTCAATAAATGTTTTTGTTATTTTAGGCTCGGCGCACTCAAAAAAAAGACTGATATAAGATTGGTTCAAACATAAGACTTCAAATATTGGTTCCTTAATTATAATTAGATATGATGGGGCTGATTATAATTACAAAACTCATTACATCAGCGTTAATGTCTCTCTTGAATACGACCTAATAGGTCAAATCAAGAAAGAATCCCTTAATACTACTATATTTAAAATTTCGTGTTCTAAAGGCTAACCTTGGCGAAGTTTACTAAGCATGGCCTTCTCTGCGTCGACTGATGCACTTCTCCCGAGAAGTAGTCGCTTTGCGAGATCTTTCTTATAAAATGCTTCGAACACATCCTTGCCTTTAAAAAAAACCATAGATAGACATTAGTAACAAGTAAATATTTGAAGATAACGATACCTTGAATGAAACGAAACAGCGTAATGACTTTATCCATTAACCGGTCGAGTTCTTCATCCGATGCTTCTTTATTTGCACTACGAAGCTTGGAATCCATGTACTTGGCTGAATATTGATTACTATAATGTAAAAAATAAAATTAAAACAGGAAAAAATACACATACCAATAAGCTCTGCTGGTTTATTTGGGCGAGTATTAACGAAATAATCAAATGCATCCTTCTCAGCTTGCACAAACTTCTCATTTTTCAATGTATCTCCAAAACACGTTGTAACTGAATAAAATAATCAATAGAGATTAGCTTAAATATTATGAACTATTTCATAACGTCAACATACCAATACTATCCAGCTTATCCTTGAATTTCATTAGATCTTCAACCATTGTTTTATCTCTTTCTGTATCCATTATCATAGTTTTACCGATCTTCTATAAAATGTATACATTAAATAAACTAATTATTGCATTGTTATCACATTTATATACCTTAATGTAATTAGAGAAACCAATTTTCAGCAAATTCAATCCATCCTTGACTCGACTAAGAAGTGCAAACAGTAGCGAAAGGTCATCAAGGCGATTTTCACATAAGAGATTATCCAAACCTTAAATATGAAAACACTGAAATGGTTGCATAGTTACTTCAACTATTATAAATATCTAGCAATTACTAAAGAAGGTATGCTTAAAATTCATTATGATACAAATCATTCGAAGATTGGAAGCATAGGTAAAATTAGTAAAATAACTAACCTCTATTAACGATCAGTTCCATGTGATTTACGATTAAACAGGTCTCGGTAACTAATATGAGTGGTTTACGAGTTGCTTCGTCCAAATAAAAATCAACACGTGACGACTCCTCTGCTAATCGGCGATCAACATAACGTAAATAGTCAGGAGTCTAAATTTCTAACTATAATTTCAATAAATTAAAAATAAGTCCTTTTTTTTATTTTTAAGTTACAAATCTAGAAATTTAATAGACTTATAAGTATCGTTTAGCGAAACTTTATTTCAACTACCAATTATATATATATATATATATGATTCACCTCAAAATCTCTAGATAGAGTTTCTCCCTCCTGAAGAAACAGACTTTGAGTCGTCTTTAAGAATTCGCCTTCAAAAATCTAAAAATAAAGCGATAGATATCCCTATTCTTTAAAAAAGAAATGGAGAAAGCTTTACTTTTATTTATTACTTATTAGTCAGTTCCTAAGTACTTCTAATTTCTTAATCTCATATGATCCCATACCTGGTTATAGATTTGAAGGCTGCTCAACATACGGAGAAGAGAGCGAAGTAAAGCTCGATCAACCTAGAAAATAAATAGTCAATATATTGTATTTGGCAAATAATACTGCATATAATAAATAAATGTATCTAAACTAGAACATGCCTGATTTCCTTTACGCTCTTCATCAATTACTCGAAGGATTTCCTTAATAAGACGGCTTTGAATAGTGGAATTTTCCATAATTTCTTCACGGAATATTGTCAGAGCTGCTTCCCTATAAAAAAAAACAGTTGAATGATCCAAGCCTTTTCTCTTGGGGAAACTTCTTAAACCTTATTAAGGAGACTAACCAAATTGACATAATCGTTGCATTCTGTAGTATGAAGGTTCTGTCCAAATACAAAAACACACTACGTATCATAACCTTAAAAAAAAAGGTTATATAGGAAATTAAAATCTTTACTACAGAGTAGAGGTTTTTAAAACACATTTAACCTAGAAACTCTTCACTGGATAATAGTATTATTAAAAAACGCCCATTTCAAGAATTTATATATATAGGAATTTTTCAACTATAAAGTGATAGCATAAATAAAAAAAACTACCATTTGTTCACAATATTCACTCCAAAGATTTTCCACTAAACGAAGGAAATGATCACCATTCGTATCATTCTGATCATTGAGTATCAGCCTGCAGAATAACGGGTATACGTGACATTTAAACTTTAGTTAGGATCATCCATATTCAAACTTTCATCTTAATAAAAGTAGTACAAAAAGCATTACAAACATAAAGAATACTAGAACCTAGATAAAAATTAATCATACCTTGAAAGAGCAATTCGGTCTCTTACTTTCGTCAAAAGTCTTTCATATACTTCGTTGGCAAGTCTATTTTCACAAAGGTTTTCGACGATCTGAAAAGTTATTTTAAGCTATATACACACGTAGTTCTTATTGCTATCTAGTGTCTTATGATAAATTTTATTCATAAACAAACCTTATACAACTGCTCTAAACTCGACGCGACTTTCTGCTGGGTTTGAATAGCTGTGATACTTTCTTCAAGTATTCTCCAATTTGATACCAGTAGATCAAACGCGTTTGTTGTTTTAGCTGCAATTTTTAATTATAGACAGTACAGAATATAGAATTCCATACTTAAAAATAAAGCATGACAAACTTTTAAAGTTTTTGATGGATAGCTTCTTCGCACATTGTAAGCCACTCGGTAAAGCCCGGAAACCATTAGTGGGTACCACCTAAATTTAATTAATTCAAATATTAGAATATTCCAATTGTAGGCATTTAATAATAAGAAACTCAATAAATTCTCACCGGAGTATTACAGAGCGACGAAAAGTTATTTGGAGGTCTAATAATTGGAGAACTTGGCGCATCTCCTGCCTCGAAATCATCCATTTCATCACCGCTCATATTTTTTTCCTGAGATTCTGGACGCCGTTTCACCTTAGGCTAAAAAAATGTCTTTTATTTGCTAGTTTTCTGTGTAACACGATAATACATCGTTTCTAGACAGCTCACTTCTGTTGTCTGAATCTGTGAAAATACAGATAGTGATCGCTTCTCGGCTCCCTTCTTTAATAAAAACTTGGTTTTCTCGAGAGAAACTTCTGATGATGGCACAATTTCTTGTTCTGGCCTTTCACTTTGTTGTTGTTGCGATGAATCTCCGTCAGAATTAGGCATCAACTATGGACGTCTAAAATAATGAATGACAAATAATGTTGTATTCTTTAAAACTATGTAATGTGCGCTTTCTAGTACTGGTCTAGAAAATTCACACAGACTAGAATATTGATCTGAATATTTAGCTTTAAAAAAATTGGCTACCATGTGACAAATATTAATACAAAATCAAAGTGACAAGAAAAAACATTTATAACACTACAAATGAATGTGCACCTCAAGGATGCCATGAAAAATTACCCCTATCTTAGGGCAAGAAATATTAGGTTACATGACAACTCGTAAAAACGGACCGCTACGCGCCAGATTTTTGCTCGTCTCTTATTGGCTAATGCCTATGTGCACTCAATTTTCTCTCATTGTCTATCTCTCTTCGAAAAGATAGAGTATCTGATTAGGGATCGTTCCAGTATACGACTTGGTTTGTGGTAAAAGTGGGTGGTAAGAAGCGCAAGGTAAGAAAGTTATAGCGAAGTGAATTCAAGGGGTGGGATTAAAATGAATAAACTAAGATGTAAAAAATTTGAATTAGAAAACAGAAATAACATACCTGGAGCAGTATAAAGAGGAAATAATTTGGGAGATCTTGATCTTTGAGTAGAATGACATCCTAAAAAATGGCCATCTATCTTCAAGGCTCACAACGAAATCAGATTGCCCAGGTACTGCATACTCTCTCTCGCACTTAGAAGTGATGTTCCTTAAGCAGCCGGAACATTGTGCTGTTGAATAGTGTTAGTGTATTTCGTCATTAATTTGTTAATTTGTAAAACAGTGAAATATTCCAATTATTGGAACAAACTTTGTAAAGTCTTTAACAAAGTGAGAGCGATAATACCTGCGCAGTAGGTACTCATCTAGGACTTACACATCTAAATTCCCCGTATTTTAGAAATTATAGTATTATCTAATACTGTCAGTTTTCTCGCCTCGTGCTCAGCTTCATATTAGTCAAGTGCCAAGTATGGTTAAAAAGCACATCAAGACTAATATGACAGATTATCCTCCAGAAAACATTACTAATTGCGTTGTTTATTATCTATGGTCAATGGATATTCCCAGTGTCAGGTATATTTCATTTGCTCAGGGAAAGAATTAATTTCAAAAATATATTCATAATTTTCATTTTATTGTATTTCTTAGAATATAGTTTTATTTCAGAAATATGGTCGCACACAATCGCACGTTTGGACTCCTATCTTTGAAGAATCTACCAGGTATCCTCAAAAATAGTTAAGATCTTCTTCTCGCTCATTTTGATAGTATTGTTTTTATATTTATACATGAGCTGTACTTTCAGTTTCATATCCATAGTCATTCAGTAAGAAACGGTATCTATAAGAGCTTAAATGAATGTAATAATAATATTCTTTATAATACTCAGATATTATGTTGTTCACTGATAATCAACATTACAGAGAGACTGCAAGACTATTTAAGCTAACACAACTTGGGATAAGAGATAATTGTGGGTCGCTAGACTCATCCTAATACCCTGGACGTCTTACTGTAAAATCTTTTCAACCCTTTCGCATTCTTTTTGTTGTATCCTTATATACATATATAACTTTCTTCGATTATTTCTTCGTGATCCATTATTCTTTGGCATTCTATATAAGTGTGATTCAAATCCTCGTTCGTGTAGTTGTATTTCCTTCTTTTAAACCAAATAAATGCACATGCTTCCCGCTTATTTCCTTGCGCACGTTTACTCCACAATTTATTTTGCTCTATTTGCCATCTAGAATTGTAATGAAATTAACATACAAAATCCGTAGCCATCTTGAATGGTTTAAAGTACCGTTATATACGGCTTGACGAGGAGGATACCTGAAATGATGTTCTTGACATTATATGAAACTTTCAGCAGCACATCATTCAGACTGTTTTAGCTGAAACATTCCATAATACGACAAAACTTATGCAGAATTTGGATAGTCTAGCTACGAACTTAGTAACATTGAGCATTGGCATAGCTTTAAGCGCATAGTCAATGTTTTCCAACTCTATTTATATGTATTAATTTTTTAGATTTTAAAAATCTCATTTTATGTGTACCTATCTATTATTCTAATCATATTTTAACTATTGTGAAGTTATTGCACAAATATTGTTAATAAAATACCTTAATTATCCGATCTACTGCAAACCCCCTCTGTGTGCCTAACTATAGATGCTACGTTGTCTGCACTCTGTTTATGCTGCTATAAAGGGGCGTGGTTCTCAAGTTTGAAAATTTGAAATTGTTGTGCCCATACATTACGAAATTAGAGTTGGTCCAGCTTTCAAGTAGATTTTACAAGTAGTCGTTTGATGGTTTTTCGAAATTTGGAGTGGGAATTATTGTATAATACTTCATAGATATGCGTGTTCATCCTGGAGATCATCCCAGATATACCATGTTCGTTCTTTAAAGTTTTAGTTGCTAACTTACTTATTATTAATAAGAACAATTTTGAGATAGATAATGACAAGCCTAGTTGATCGGTTCCGTGATGTTTCTGATTACTTCCGATCTCTTGATAAATTAATACGAGCAGAGGAGTGGAAGAGTAGTGAGGTAGCTGCACAGCTTCTATCTATCAACGGGCCTCACTTTTTTCTACCCTATCTACACGTGAGTATATGAAGTCGTTTGCACATTGCCGAATGTGCAATATTAGTAATTAGACTTATTTCAGATAGAAGACTATGGTTCAAGGCGGAATCGTTCTTTTGTTGATGATGAAGCATTTGATTCAATCATCTGTCTTCATCTACATGTCTTGTATCATATAAATGTTTCAAATAACTATGAAGCTGCATATACAACACATGCACATGTAAGCAAGTAATTTATATAATATGAGATGTAGTTGCTGAATAATTTTTTAGATTTTGCAAACCTTCAATAAAGAAATTCTTCAAAAAAAAAAGGAAGTCAATTGGTTTATGCCTATATTCTATCAGATGTGCTCCGACTTGAGAGGTATTGCAAAGATGGTACGTTTGATTTTCCCAAGTATGTTATGTATGGGGATTTTCTTAGCATCATTATTTTAATAATTAAAAGTAAATTGAAATTTAGTATTATATTACCTTCACATATTTGAGATTCCATACTGCTAATTTAATCCCTAGAGTTCTTACAGGCAGATGAGCTTACAGATAAGGATGATGAAGTGGAGAATGTATCGTCATTCTATGAACAATGCGCAAATTATATAATGGAGGCGTATCGAACATGCACATCAGATGTGTTCGTTATACATAATTTATAAATATATATACACATATAATATAACCGATTCAGTCGCGCCGATCCATCAACAACGAAAAAAATTGGCATTTTAAATATGACCAACCAACTGTTTCGGATATATTTTAAGGAAAGTTGTTTTTAATTACTTCTGCCTCTTTAGTGGTAATCCATAACTTTTATAGATCAACAAATTAAATTTGTTAAAGCCACTGATTCGTGCCATTGATAATTCTGGACCACTTTATGACGCTTTTTCTATGGCTGATAAAGTTACTTACAACTACTTCCTTGGTCGTAAAGCCATGTTTGATTCTGATTTGCCGTTGGGTAAGTTTTTATTCAATTAGGCTAAGAATAAGACATTTCGTAAATTATTATTACACCTACATGAATAATCTTTTGACTTTCAGCAGAAAAGTCACTATCCTATGCATTTCGCAACTGTCATCAGGAATGCCCATCTAATAAGCGACTTATTCTAATCTATCTAATCCCTGTTAAAATGTTTCTTGGACATATGCCTAGTGCACAACTACTACACAAATATCAATTGGATGATTTTCACGAGATACGTATTTATCCATTTATACATTCAATTGCTTTTTTACTAATTTATGGTTTAAGGTAGTGGAAGCTGTTAAAGAGGGGAATTTGGCTCAGCTGGATAAAGCATTAGCAGAACATGAAGATTTTTTCATACAATGTGGTATATTTCTCATGTTAGAAAAGCTTCGAGGAATTACATTCCGCACATTATTCAAGAAAATGTAAGCTGTAGCAGGATGATTTCCCTAATACTATTTCTTTAACTCCCAGATGTATAATGCAAAATAAGTATTTTGTAGATCAGCAATTATGGGTGGAAACTTGATCCCTCTCAGTGCATTTCTCACAGTCCTACATTATCTTGGAGTGGACGACGTAGATGCTGATGAACTTGAGTGTATAGTGGCTAATTTAATAGCGGACGTATGTCAACTAATGCCTATTTATTTTCCACTTCTTTTACTGAATAAAATAATTGCTTTCCAGAAAAAAATAAAAGGGTACATCTCGCACCAACATCAGAAGCTCGTGATAAGTAGAAAAGACCCATTCCCTGCTTTGTCTTCAGTTCATGCCTAAACGTAATTTCTTTGCTTAGGGCTTTAATTTGTTGTAATTTACCAAAACTTGTACTACAATGCATTCAGTTTTAATTAAACAAGAGGAACATACATACGGTTTATTAGAAGAATAAGAGATCATAACTGACTATTGAATTTCGATGTAATTCGTAAGAGCACTGATGATGCATTAATGTGAAGCTGTGGTTCTCAACTATGGCTCTGTACACTGTCTAGTGAGATACTAGACTGTATAAATTTACATATACTTTGGATTACTATGCTCAAGTATTTCTCTAGTGACAAAAGTCATACCATCGGAGGGCAAGGGACTCGGAACAAATGGAGAAATTACGACAATAAACCAACGACTCCCTAGAGCGTGACGCATATTTTCTATGAAGCCTAGGTGGTATGCATGAATATCCTGAAAGTGGAAATGCCATTTATATTATATAACAAACTTGATTTCAATATTCAGTAATTTTATTACTATTCCTATAAGTTACCATCAGAAACTCCATTCTAGTTTGTCCATTCAACAAACAAAATAGCTGTGCGACCAGCAGGTACGAAACGAACAGCAATAATGTGAAAGTGGATGCACAGAACAGAATATATAAGAACTGTGCGAAGGTAATCATCCTTAAAGAGCGCTATTGTTATGGGAGATATCCATTATTGCCTGTTAGCAAATTGTTTAATAACATAATTGAATTATAAGATTAGTAGAATTATTATCTCACCTAGCCATTAATGCCAAATGGGGCAACATAACTTGCCATATCTTTCCTAAGGTAAAGCCATCTTCAATTTTCATCCAAGTGAAGTCCCAAGCATAACTGAAGTACTGTATATCAGTAAAAGTCAGTTACCAATATCTTGTCTAGTGATTGATATTTTAACCAAAATACGGAAGTTATCGTCATGCCATACCTAAGAAGAGGTACACATAGAATCCACAGGTTCACAACGGCTGAGAAAAAGTATCTGAATAATGGGATTACACTAATTCAAGTTTTTTTTAACAATTTGTTCCTTAAAACATCTAATACATTATTCGGAGAACAATTATTTTAACTCCAAGCCAAGCGCTCAAAGAAGAATATAAGCTGGGCTAATAAAGCACCCAAGTTTACGTACCTTTGATTAAAGTGGCCCACACAGACAGCACCAAATGAAGAATGATGGTCACGTCGCAAGCAGCACACGTTACAAACTATAGGTAAATAGACTTAATTTATAAATTAGGAAACCAAATTTGATACGCATACTAACCAGGGCAATGATATGCTCGAGGAGGTGCATTTTTATGACAAGAATGGCAGTACCTACAAAATTGTGTTAGCACATACATATATTTATCTGCAATTTAGATTAGTATAATGTGTAAGTGAAATATTAAGACCTGCATTTAATTACCTGAATCCAGATTTTACAATATTCGGCAATACTGCGGTATTTCCATTTGGTCCAATGCTAAGCATTTTGTACCAGTTAACGTACACATTGCTGGCGAATAATAGAAATAACGAAACTCTAATCATCCATGCTGGAATAAGACTTTGTATTTTTATATTCATTATCTGACGCTTTCTTCTGCCTAAAGCAATATTGTTGTTTTCCTAATATGTAGAATAATGTCTTTTTTAATCATAATGCTCTACTTAGTGATTAATCCACAGAAATTTCAAGCGTTTAATTACTGAAGGTTTTTTTTTAAATTCAAAGTAATAGACTGACCTTCACCGAATACTGGGTACCATGTAGGCATAATTCCAAAAATGTGGATGAGAAAACCTATAGGAAGACCTACCAGAAATACTGCAGTTCCTACCTGTAGTTAATTATACATTATTACTGAACATTCTCGTTTATTTCAAAATGAAGAAGACATACGATATCCTGAGTTTGCTTCGGAACTGCTTTGTAGATTCGTGATTGTAGATCATTCAAATCGTTATCACTGTCAAAGATAGAGTACTGCATTTACTAAAATCTGAAGGTTAATTAACATTACTCCACCCACTACTATAAAAGAGTGGCCTCAACTACAAACACTAAAGGCTAATAGGAAATCCAGAAGACTGATAATATTTTCATCACTTCGTAATATGCAAAATCTCCCATATAAAATTCTTTGGATAACGTTACTGGGTCAAGTGAGTCGAGAAAAGTGGAAACACTTATTTACTGCCTCTGCATCCCTGACTGTCTGTTTGTCTGCAAGCAGCTCTAGTTTACCCATAGTACTAAAAAGCCTTCGATTTCGCGAGAGGGAATTGCTCAACTTTAAAAGTATCACTGTACTGTTATCTGCAATGAAATTTAGTTTCCTACTTAAGGTTAGACTATGGAGGACGTTAGTAATTTATTCTGATAATTGCTTGTTATGTATGAAAATGAACAAATTTGAAGATGCATCTTAGGCTCAAAATTGCATGGGAAGAATCATCAAACATGTCTTGGAATTTTGTAAAAATGTGATTTAAATATAATGTATTGTCAAAAACTTAAAATGGGTTACATGAGCTAAGAAGCCAGCGATGTCAGCATAAAGTGAGCAGTGTTCGGTTGAACTGTAGGCCAATTTATTGATTAAAGGTCTTCCAGAGGTAAAATAAAAATTTTTTTTGTTATTGGTATAGTACACGGTTATCTTTTAAAGAAAAGTCTTGCTACCGTCAAATTCATGAGAGAAACATCTTACATTTGGTAATAGGTGGGAAGCTTTTTGATTTGTTTAGCACTGTCAAGAAGCGAACATGACATTTATAAATAGCTGATAGTCTGTTGTATTTGTTTGCATAAAGTCAGATAATATTTTCTCTCAATCTTAATTTTACTTATCTCACCATCTAGTATCATACCACATGACCCTTGTCACCCAGTGATTTGGTCGTATCGATTTTATACTTTTAAGTAAAACGGCCCCATTGGGCAAATACATTTAATGTTCCAATTAATTAAATTTTATAGCAAACTAAGTCAGAACAGCTAATATGCTATTTTTTAGGTGTCGTTTAATTGTTCTATATTCCTTTTACTACAGCTATTTTTAACTGATACTATAAGCAATTTGCGTAAATCAAGTTTATTATCAAATTGTAATTGGGCTTACTATGGACATATATATATATGACATTTATAGTAACATTATATTATGCCATATTTGGATCATGCTGGTGCTGGACAGCCCTCAACTGAATTATTAGAAGATGTCACAAATCTTATGAAGGAGGTACAATTGGCAAATCCTCATTCATGGCATTCTACTAGTAGAAGAACAAAACAGATGGTGGATAATGCAAGACAGAGGTTTATTCTTGTTCTTTATATGATTGAATCATTACCATGGTAATTCCTATTACTGGTGTAGGGTGTCTCAAAGTGCTGTCATTTCAATGCTAATATCTAGACATTTGTAGTTAATTAAAATTCCGATTAAAATTTTTTTTAACTAAATAAGAATCTCCGGAGTACTGTACGCTTTAAAATATATGATCTAATTTTTCTCAATATTACAGTCTAGAAACCTAGCTTATCAATTCTAGTTCTTTGCTTTGTATAGAGTCCAAAGCTACTTTTCAAACGAAAATATGGCTATACCTGTCCTGGTTATGCGTCTATAATTAGAAAGTGTTGGTGATTTTTGAGCTCAATAAAACTAACAGTTTTGCTAATAAAAGCATTAATTACTAACAGAAACAATTGTCTTTTCTAGTATACGGTGAACTTTGCTACTTTTTTTAGACACACATTTATGAAAATATAATAGAAATTCATAAAACTACTATCATTACTTAATGTGCTTGAAGTAATTTTAGAAATTCGGATTATATTGACAGAAATATATTCGAACAAAAGCCCGTGCCTATTTATTTTTCTATTGTTTTTATTTGATTTCTAGTTTAAGTAGTTAACAAATAAAGGGCATTTGCCATTTAGAATTCTTCAATACTTCAATACTTCATCAGACAACTATGTTGTAATATTTACTTCAAATACCACTCATTCACTAAAGTTGGTAGCAGAATCGTTTGTTTTTGGCAAAAAGAGGTCAGAATCGTGTGAAATTTCAACACTATGTTCTACTGAAGGTTGGTTTTGGCCAATATTTCCTTTAAGAAATAGAATCTTAAGTGTTTTTATTTTGTGACTTCAGTTTAAGTTTTAAGAGTTAATAGTGATGACATGGATTCACCGAAATACATTGACAATTACATATATTTCACTTAAAATGCGGAATATTGGAAATTTAAGAATATATTTGTGGTGTTACATGAAGTTATATATAGAGTTTGAAGAACTACATAATCATTGTTGAATAGCTCACAAGAAATAATTCTGTGATTATTGCAGTTGTGGTTGGCAGTGTTTAGTAGGAACTATGATTGTGATTTGATCTTCATACTATCTATCCCACATATCTTAGCAGTTCTTACGTACCATATTGTCACTATTTTTTGAAATATTAAACAGAAATGTCTGCTTCCATCTTGAGAGTTAAAACCACTGTTTTTTTTTCTAGCTATTCTAAAAATATTTTCAGGAAAAGTTGAGATGTACTAAAGCGAGAATTTAGTGCCTGCTCATTTCTTTCAGAACTCCCATTTAAATGAGGTTGTAAGAGAGCATAAAAGGATACTCAACTGCTCTCTTGTACAATATATTATCGTTACTATCTGATCTTACTTTATTTGAATGCCTGCTGATGCAGTGAAATTATATAGTTCTTCAAACCCATCGAAATGTTTAATTTTTGGGCACTTGGATCCTAAAATAAGATAGCTTCTAGCGCATATCAATACACTTAGGTCATTCTATAAGTTAACAGCAAAATTGAGTGAGCCAAGTGGTTAAATTATAGAAATGAGAGTAATAAATTATTTCAGGTCCACAATATGCCTATCTAAGGGATTCTCACAACTCGGTTATTGGGATGAGAGAGATAGTTAAAGACAAAGTTAGTATAATTTAGTATTAATAATTATTTAAGAATACATTTTCTTCTGATTTATAAAAAAAATATGTTAGAAATGTGATATTTTATTACAAATGAAATATGAGTTTTATCTTCAGTACCAAATAAAATAGTAAACATTAAGTATAAAAAGCACATCATTCGCAGTGCTTTCTTATTTTTTAAATATAAAAATAAGGACGGTTTGAATTTTAACACTAAAATTCTGAAAAGTTTATACGGAGTTGAAATTATGTAAAAATTTATACATTTTATAACAAGATATTTTCGAATATTATGCTTAGTTCTGTGAAATACTAGAACAAGAGGACTTATTCTTCCACTGGGTGCTCTAAACATACTTTTAGGTTTGTTTTATCATGGATTATTTTATGAGATCTACAAAATAAAAAAATTACTGAATAGAGTTCTATGGATCAACATTCTGTAATACATAAGAAATATCTATCTTAATAATCTATGAATCGCTCTTAATTGTTTGGTTTGTTTTAAATATCGTGACTGTAAAAGACTCTTCTATTAACCATTTTTACATTTATAGGTAGATTTAATAGTTTGTTTGGACTATAACTCTCTTCATGCTGAACTCCCCACTGTAACTGATAGTCTTTTTACTCTCACTGCCATGAGCAATTTTTGTGGAAGGAAATATGACCTTAGTATTGTCCAAAAACTACAAAACAAAGGTGCCTTTCCTGTCTCCATATGTTCTTTATATTTTTATATATCCATCAAGAATTGGTTAAGTTTATTTCATATTATTTTTTTTCCACCACCTGTTTTCTGTATTTCTTGTTTTAACCAACAAGTTCTTCAGGATGGTCTGTATGCCTCGATGCTGCATCTCTCGTCTGTTCTTCATCTCTTGATCTTTCATTAATTCAACCTAATTTTGTCGCTCTTTCATTTTACAAAATGTTTGGATATCCCACTGGACTAGGAGCACTGTTAATTTGCAAAGGTAAGTGTTTGCTGTGAGAGTGTGCAAAATACTACAAGTCTAAATATCTAGAATATACTAAATGTTTGCTCTATTATGTTTATAACAATATATCACTATCAATATAAAACCTCTTAAGCATAGACTAATACGAGCATTTTTTTCTTGTTTTTTGAGATATAATTAGAATTTTCTAATCAACAATAGAATATCTTAAGTTTGAGAAGTGAATTTTAAAGTGGTAGTGTGATGCATTTTGAGAGGTACTGTTTTATTAAATAGTAATAATTGCAGTTTAAATCAACTTTTATAGATTCTGAATCAAGACTGACTAAGTCATATTTTGCCGGTGGTACTGTGGCTGCTGTTGTTCCTGATAAATTTGTATCAGTGCACAAAAAGAAGATTGAAGAACGGTAGGTAATGAGCAATCTTTCTGAAAAATGCAAACGTAATAAAAAGTTTAGATGATAAATAAGCTGACTTTTTTTGACCGCTATATCCAATGTATTCTTATTATTATCTCAATAGTGATAACGTTTAATACATCTAGAAATGTTTTAACTATATGTTAAAGTGCTTATTTCCTTTTTCAGATTTGAATATGGGACTATAAATTACTATGCTATTACATCTCTTCAGAAGGGATTCGATGATTTTCTGCGATATGGAAAGTTTCTTTCTTGAAATTTAGCATTAAATATTAGATATCCTAAAGCTTATTAGAGTTCTGGTATTCTAAACTTTTAAATTCTCGTCCTTAGCATACACTGTACCCAAGTGAGCATTGATTTCAAATATGCTGTATTGGGGCACAAATAGTGAAATAGGTCAAGTTCTACATGTTGGTTGTTAGGCTTAGGTAATACATTTCAGGTGGAATCAAAACAATTCAGGATAAAACTTATTTTATTGCCTATGAAGCTTTTCGATTATTGCGTAGTAAATACCACAAGAATGGTAATCCTGTTGTTGAGATTTATAACCAAAACCCAACCCACTTTGAAAAGTCAGATCAGCAGGGACCAATTATAACATTCAACATTAAAAGGGAGGATGGGAGCTTAATAGGATATTCGGAGGTAGGATTTCCAGAATTTTAGTTAATATTTAATTTAAATTTAAGAAATTATTAACATTTTTGATTCTTATGAAAACGAATTATTATTATTCAGCTGGAGACTTGTAGGTTGAGAAGATGGCTGAGTTATTTGGAATAGATCTTCGAACTGGTTGTTTTTGTAACGTAGGTGCGTGCCAAACTTATCTTGGGCTGACATCAGAGGATTTAGAACAAAATCAAGTGGTAATTTAGATTTTCTGGTAATTTGTTATTTAAACAAAAGAATTATTTTATTTTGGGAATAAATGTTCTCATTATTCATTTGTTTTTGTTCAGTGTGCTAAATTTTACCAATCATCGAATATTTCTTAGTCAGGTAAAGAATGTGGTGATGAAATGGATATGATAAATGGGAAGCCAACAGGAGCCGTTAGAATATCATTTGGAAGGCAATCAAAAATTGAGGTTAAGATTTATATCGGAAACACTGGAAATATGTGTATTGTTTATTTCATTCTACTACGAATTTTCTAATTTAAATTTGACCTAGGATATAACCGCTTTGGAACAGATGATTGAATGTTGTTTTATGGGTCAAACATCTCCCATTAACATTGAACATCCAATATCAGTTGAACATTATCATCCGACCATCTCTAGATTAATTTGTTATCCGGTAAAAAGCTGCAAAGGTATTGATATTGAAAGGTAGTTAATAAGGATGGATTAACAGATAAAGAGAAGACTGTAAAAACAATATTTTTCAGTTCTGTTCTTACTGTTACGGGTCTCATGTACGATCGCCACTTTATGATTGTAAACAACGATATTGTTTTATCTCAAAAGAAGTACCCTGAATTGTGTGGAATAAGAACTGAAGTGAAATGTTTTCACTTAACAAATATATATATATATATATATATATATGTTCTATGCACTTACTACTAGTTTTTTATCCCTAGGAAAATTGATCTTAACTTTGGACATTCGAAATCTAATTTCATCAAATAATGGTTTACAAATTTTGGGAAAGAAATTAATTTAAATCGTAAGGTCAAATAATATTACATTAAGCTTAATTCCTCCTCTGATACTCTCAAACTTATATCCACTGTCTATAGTTCAGCTGTAGAAGTGGCAATGAAACAAGGACATAACTGCGGACAACAAAGTATTGTATGTGCCAATAGGTATAGTTATAATATAATTATAAGTATGAAAAAAGGTATTTCAAAAGAAAATAAATTAGAAGGATGCATATTCTATTATAATTACAGCGTTCCCACTTTTGATTGTGGACCCACTGTTTCTAGTTGGCTAGACTCAATATTAGGGATGAGTGGTTGCCATTTACGAAGAATAACAACAGGTTGTTTCATCACATAAAATTGAGAAACAACTATAGCCAATACAATATAGTTTTTCTCTTAAAACATGTGCTTTAGCAAGCCAAATTAAAAGTATTTTAGACTCTTGCCGAAGTCTCTCAAACGAATCTCCTTATTTGCTTGTCAATGAATCATCGATTAGAATGATAGCCGATCCTATAGGTAAGTCGGTTCGCAGATTAAGTAATTTTACATCCAGTTGATTTTAAAACTATAACATGAATCTCCCAATGGTGTAAATAGCTATTTTATCCTCCTTGTTTAACAAATTTTATTAAATTATAACAATGATTTAAAAATCAGTTGCTGGGAGTACACTAAAATATCAGTGGTGATAAAAATTCGAGGGGAAAAGCCTTTATATAGTATAAATAAATCCACAAAATATATCATTGTATCCAGTTAAAAATAACAATTATGCAAGACCTATTAATTAGTTAGCTCAAATATACAAACCTTACTGGCAAGATTAGCCCATAAAAATACTTGGAAAAGTTACTAGTTGATCAAAATTAAGTTTGTTCAAGCACTTCCTTTGGATGATGCCATTACTCGTTTTCGACCTAATATAGTGCTGCGTGGACTCCCACCGTTTATTGAGGATTCAGCAACAGAGTTAACCATTGATGGGATCAAATTTGAAGTGAGTTTTCTGTTCTCAAACCTTTTTCAAATTAATGCACTAGTATGACCACTTCTAGATCATTGGTAAATGTACACGCTGCGAAATGATTTGCATAAATCAAGAAACCGGTCAGAAAGAGCCGGCACTCATCGTTTCTTTAAGAAACGTAAGAAACAGAGAGAAGGTTAGTCAAGCTGAATTTTGTACGGTTTAAAATTTTTTAAAAGCAAAGCTATGAAACACATTATTTGATGATCACAGTTCTCTATTGTGATCTTCAAATAATAATGTTATATAGCTGGCCATTTTATTATAATATAACCTGCAAATTCTAGATGACATTTGGTATCTATATACGACAAAACCCCTATACATGGGCAAAGATTGGGTTGAAATCACGGATTCAATTCAAGTAACTCTTATAAATCTCATTAACATGTGAGATATCTAATGATTTCTGTAGTTTTGTAATACTAAAATGAATAGTGAAATAAAAACGTTCTGAATACGTAACTTATACCCTGAGCCGGTATACTATTATAACAAAAAATGCATTTCAAAAAAGTAATTAGAACAGAAACATCAGAGTAGTTTGGCTTCTTTATTTCCGCAAATTTGTGTATTGATTCAGTAACGAATAACAGAACTAAAATATAAGACAACGAAATGTTTATTTCTTGAAATATAAGAAATTCATCTTAATGTTTTTCTTAAATTTCTTAATATTCTTTTTCGAGCTTAAAATATGTGCGAAAATATTGATGATTGAATCTAAATGACAATTTCATTGTTTCATGAACAAATTTAGTCTTCCTGTAAGGTTGAACTCGGCATGGAGTCAGAAATTTCGAAAGATAAAATGCTTTTGAAAAATAGCCTTAACGCCTAGATTATTTATGCTATTAACTCCCTATCCTACCTTAAAAAGAATGGAGAAAAGTGCATTACTTTACACGATTTCTTCACCTGCATTTCAGTGGTTCAAAATTATTTCATGGTTTGGATATAAGGGGGGGAGCTGAAGGAAATGAGGTTGAATGTTCATTGTATGAACGATTCCTACGATTATGTCGCTTTTTCCACCACACCGCACAGAAACAACATGGCGAGCAGAAGCATATCATACAGCAGCAGCCACAAAAAGACATGACGAAAAGTAAGGTTAGGATGACCATCCTGAAAAAAGAATCTTTATTTAATTCACTATTTACTGTCCCAGAATAGTTAAAGTGATCCATATATATCATCTTAACACTTCCATCTGAACCATTAAAGTGTATAATGACTTATAAATCTATATTAATAATTACAGGGATTAAAAATATAACATAAGGCAAGTAGTCACCATATGTAAGATTTGACTTCAAATGGTAGATGATCGTATATCCACTCTATAATAGCTATATAGTCGAATGTTAGCAGAGAATCCCATAATGAACGCTCCATCAAATTAAAGAGAAGGGCAAAATAATATAAATGTTTCGTGAACGCCCTAGATTTTTTAGTGATTATTAGAAATAAATTCTGTGAAATTTTTTAGTGACTAGGATTAGATCGATACCAAATTCTTAAAAATTTAATTCCGAGATACTTGTTATTTATAAATATATTAATATTTCTAAATAAAATTAGACAAAGACGTTATGCTAGCTGCAGTTGTAGGCCAAATAATCGATACGAGGATGGAGCGGCTTGGGAGCGCGCAGAAAGAGGATAGTGCCACAATAAGAGTTAGCTAATCATATTAAGTGTACAAAAATAAATAACTTTACATTTTATATATGGGGAAAAGAAATGGATAACAAACTAAAGCGCAAAATAAGAATAATACATGTATTTGGTGTAGCTCAAAATTATACTGTGTGAACTCCATTAATTTATAGCTGGCTTTTATTCCAATTAATGACAAAATAAATGTAAATAATGTATACTATACTAAGCCTCTTTAGTTTCAAATGAATCTATGCTACACTATTTTATTCTAACTTGAAGAGGAAATGTAGATAAAGGTTACCGATTGCGGCTCTGCTAGAAAAAACAATATGCATAAAATCATATTTTTATTCATTTACTCACGTTCTCAATCCCGGAGCGCATGCCACCATCTCTTCTGTAGAATCATTACAGTGATCTGTGAAGTAGCAGCTCATATAACAGGCCTCTACACAATTTTCTAACGTCTTGAAACAACTAACCGAAATACCTGAATCATACAGGGAATGTGTAGTTGTATTTAAAAAATATGAATTAATAAGACACTTAATATAGCGTGAAAATATTGATTACCAGAAATTGATGATCCTCCAATGTCTGACATAACTCTGTCATCACCTAACACGAAGATAAAACATATTAGCACTGAAATCAAAGACAGTAACAGCAAACAATCTAATATATGAATGCTTCTGAAAATCATAACGCTATATAACTCACTAAAAATAGCCCCTGGGAACATAATCTACGGTTTTATTAGTAAAACCTTCTAGAATAAAAAGTAGATAGAAGTTGTGTTGACGATTCGCTTATCCAGCTGTACTTCACATGCGTTCTTTTTCTATATCAATTATAATTTTCCTCGAGATGAGCATTTTATATGGATTGCAGAATACGATCACTTACCTTTGTCAAAATAAGAATAAAACTACTTCTATCGAAATAAAATCATGGTGACAAAGTAATTTATAATACGACAAATTTAAATATAAATTGCAAATAGACGCAAAAAAAACTCAGAATTGCAACATGTGTGAGAGATAAAAGCAATAAAATATCCTCACCTGTTCTAATATTCTCTACATATTTTAAAATGACTGAATCTAAACTCGGATAATCTAACTGCTAGAATATTTGTAAAACTTCATTCTTGGTAATAATGCTTCCTACATAATATCTTATTAGCGAGATGCATTAGTACTGGTAAAAATATTACTGTACAAACAACTAACAATGCCATAAGGTAAAATATAATAATCGTTTTCATTTAAACGATTCAATAATATACTGAGCCTTATTAAATAACCTGCTTTATTATAAACTTAATTTAATCTATCTACTTTAGCTAGAATAGCATTTGAAACTTTTGAACAATTCTGCCTTTCCATCACTGCACAAATCCACTTTGAGATTGAAACTAACTTTTCCAGTTCGATACCTTAAAGGAGAACAATTTGAGTAGCGGGTTTGTATTTGAAAACTAGTAATTCATATGAATTTTAAATAAATCGTATCAAAAACTCAAAATACCTGTATTAAACCCTTGATCATGTAACATATAGACTAAATCCTCCGTTGCGAGATTGCCTGTTGCACCTCTAGCATAAGGACATCCACCTAGACCAGCTATTGAAGAATCCGCTATACGAATACCTTTCTAAAATTCAAAATAAACAATAAGAAAGCACAATTACATCAAAAAATACTAACCTCAATAGCCACAAAGACATTCGTAAGCGCTTGACCATAGGTATCATGGAAATGTACCGCAAGTCTACTCGGAGGGACTGCTTGCAGCACAGTATCCAACATAGATGATACTGAGCCAGCTGAGCCAACTCCAATTGTATCTCCCAATGAAACTAAATAAAATGTTCAGCAATTAATAACTATATTACGTTCTATGATAATCCATAACCATTTAATACTGGTAGTGAAGGTAATCTTTGGAAAAAAATCGCAAAATATTGTCACGTACTTTCATAGCATCCCACACCAATCAATTCTTCTGCGATCCTTGCTACTACCGAACTTTTGACTTTACCTTCGTAGGGACAACCTACCACACATGATACGTAACTAAAATTTCATAAAAATCTAGATAAAGTCATAGCTAAGAATTAGTGATTTGAAATTTTCGCACCCTCTGACCTTTAGACCCTCCTTCAAGGCAGTTTTCGTAATTTCTTTAAGGTTTTTCAGACTTTCCTCCATTGTTGAATTCACGTTTTTCCTAGATATTATAATTATACATGGTAAAGAGTATCAATAGACGAGTGTGAACTAAAAACTAAATATATACATACTTAGAAAATGAATCCGAAGCTGCTCCGAATACTGCAATTTCTTTGACGTGTCCACTCTTAAGCTAAAAATCAACACGTCTAAAAGTATCGTAAGCTTTAGCAATCTCTAGCACCAATACTTCTCTTACTCAAAAATATCAAAAAAATGCATATAATGGGGCAGAATTATGCACAAACGTTGACATTTTAAAGGAAGGCGTAAACATGAAAACACACCTTTGAGGGAAAAGAATTGCAAAACAAGGTAAAAGCAACAAATGAAAATATAAATATGAGAAAAATATTCGATTGTTTTGTTTTTGTCGTACTGGGGTACTTCTATCATCGTGGTCATATTGAAAATAATCACGATGAAATCACCGTTTATAGCAATTACATTTGAAATATTTGACTACCAGGATCTTCAGAACAATAGTTCGACTTAATATAGCACGAACAACAAAAATCGCATAAAAATTCACCACATTCTGTAAACCAGTAAGATTAGGAACTAAAACCGGGTAAGATATCCGGGAAGATTTATCAATCTTTGCAATAACATCGTTATGATCAGCCATTTGAGGCACCCATTTTGGAGAGACAAAACTAGTTGTTTCAATAGCCTGGAATTAATAATTATAATATGTAATTAACAACATTTTCTCATGAATATTTTAGTTATGACTAGTAACATCTCAATTTACAGAGAACAAAAAAAACTAAAATGATACAAAAGCGGTTGTAGACATTTATTTAGGGACTATCAATTAACTTAATAATATTTTACATTAAATGAAAACAGCGGATTACCTGAAGTCCAGTATCACTTAATCTATTGATTAATTCGACTTTAATTTCAACGGGAATGATTTTCTGAAACGCAGAGACATCACTATAGTTGGTTAAATCAAAGTCTAGTTTCTAAAAAATAAAAATAACCTTTTCATTCTGAAGACCATCACGTGGACCAACTTCAACAATTTTGAAAGCTTCCCCCTGTATTGTAATGAATATTACCATTTCTCATAATAACGTAATACTATAAACTAGGGTAACAATAAGAAAGAAAATTTGTTTGAAAAATAAACAGCTACCAATAACCTTAAATGTGCTGTAGCATCGAATAATAGGAAAAACACTCCTCAGCATTTGAGCAAACTAAATTAAAGCACAATATTTTATTGGATATAAATAAACATATTTCATAGAAAAAATATCAAAAATAGTAAAAAAAAACACCTTTCACAATAAAGCATAAAACGCAGTAAAAAAGAAAGATCAATTAAATTTCTTAGTACTACGTTTTACTACAAAAAAGACATCATCCTGACAAAATATGTGGCAAACCGCCAAAAGTAAGATACGCAGGATAGAAAATGGTTAAATACAGAAAGACGATAAATAGTAATTATTATAATTTCGGCAGATTTTTTGGGATTCATTGTGTTTTGTTCCGGTAGGTTAACGATTTTACGTTAAGGAATTCCTCCTATTGTATTGATAGAGATATTATATTATAAGTGATGTTATTATTATAATATTATACCTCTTAGGGCCGAATGAATTAAATGTCGAAATATTGGTAGATTTTTCCCTTGAAGATTCAAACAAGTTTTTCGATTCATGTAATTTCGTTTAGCATCATATGAACATAGTTAATACATTGTATTTCAGGACTATGGGTGACGCAGAGAAACTTGCGGAGATACGTGAGAAGAAGGCAAAAAATGTTATGAGAGAGCTCAAGATCCAAAAACTCTGCCTTAACATTTGTGTTGGAGAGTCGGGTGATAGACTAACCAGGGCAGCCAAAGTAATTTTTCCTTCACTTATTTAAATAACCATCTTCCTACAAAATTAAAAATCTTAGGTACTGGAGCAACTAACTGGCCAAACGCCAGTGTTTTCTAAAGCTCGATACACTGTACGTTCATTTGGTATTAGGAGGAACGAGAAGATCGCAGTTCATTGCACTGTTCGCGGACCTAAAGCCGAGGAAATCCTGGAGAAAGGGTTGAAAGTTAAGGAGTATGAACTATATAAGGAGAACTTCTCTGACTCTGGTAACTTCGGTTTTGGAATTCAGGTTAGATATTAAAGATTTCAATTTATTGTAGTCGTTAAGATTTTATAATATCTTTTACTCTTCATTTTTTCAATTTCCTATTCTTTTATGTGGAGCGTAATGGGATTTATAGTCTTTAGTGTATTTGCAGGAGCATATAGATCTGGGAATAAAATATGATCCCGCTATCGGCATTTATGGTATGGACTTCTATGTCGTGCTTGACAGAGCGGGTCGGCGAGTAGCCAAGAGGAGGCGCGCTCCAGGTCGTGTTGGTCCTTCTCATCGAGTGGGGCGTGATGAAGCAGTTAAATGGTTCCAACAAAAGGTACTTTTCAATCAGCACTTCAAATTATTCTGGTACGTAACATGGGGTTCGTCGGTGCAGTAATGTGACTGGTGAACTCTTTATTAATGCAGAGCAACGAGACCTTTCACATTAGAGTTGATCTCGGTCTGNTGCCTGTAGGAGATGCCCGGTCCCTTCCATATATTCCTAATCCTTCAGTAGTCCCAGTGGGACCGTGACTGCTAGGAAAAACCATATAGATGACAGGAGCAACTATGTTAATGGTGTTAATTGATATTATTTCAGTACGATGGTATTATTCTTCCCCCCAAGCCCAAGGTTAAGCGCACTGTCCATCGCAGACGTTAAGCAATCACCAGCTTTTAACAGTTTGTGTTACCTGTTTATGTCATAAATTGTTGGATATTAGTATTTGACTTAGTAGTGATAACATGTCAATAATAACACCGTAGAAGATTTATTCGAATACCTGAAATGTTACATAGAATTCTGCGAATGGGGTAATATCATTACATTGGGCGGTTTATTACTTGACTGGTATTGCTTCGGAGGTATCTGCGTCTAGTTGTTTTCCGAGGTACTCCCAGTTATGAACCATTAGTTTTTGTACAGCTAGTAAGGCATGGTAACGTACATTGGGATCTTCCGCTGTTAGGAGTCTCATCACTGCTTGCTTCCCTTGATACTGCTCGATTACCCTATCAAATGAACATTCTTTAGTTTCTATGATTTGTGATAACTCAGCTACTTACGTTTTTCCACGTGGATAATGGCGTACATATTCGCCGATATCATGAGCAGCTACGCAGAGGATAAGAGGATCTTGGCTTGTTTCAAGTAGTCGAATAAGGATCCTTTAAAACGGCTTTAGTGAAACATTTATTCGTTTTGATACATTTTGTTACTGTAACTGACTTGATGAGTTCGAAGTTCTTCTCGTTAAAGCGTGGTGCGTTTTCACGCCAGAATTTATCCGACTTGTGTACGGGAGACCACTGTAGGCGTCCAGATCTTACCTTTAAATAAAGTGTTTATAGGATTATTTCCTAATTTTATTGCAAACAGTACCTCACTACAGTATTCATCAAACGAACTGAGATCTTGAACAGACAGGTGAAGTTGTTCACTGAGGAATTCGATGTCTTCCTAGGAAGTCATCGTTACATGCGTTTGCATAGAGGGTGCATTTGATTTACATACTTCAAGTTCCGTGTCGTCGTACTTTTTGGCATCCATTAACTCTAGCGTTTTTAATGTTTTGCATTGGACCATTTGTAGGGCAGCTTCCCTCTTAATGTCACGTTCATCAACTTTCTTCAGAATATTACTGAATGTCGCCATAATGATTCGAATAACCTGGAAACTCTGATGAGAAAAATATTCATGGTGTTATTAGTGGTATTAACCTTTTCTTTAGATGATTCTGATAGAATATCACCGAGAGCTTGGATAACACCAAGTGATGGTGCTTTACGAGCAATCTCAGAATTAAATGTAAGACACCAAAGAGCGAACACCAATTGATACTGTAGTTGGAAATTCGCTCTACCGTTTAATGCTGCTACGATTGATTGAATACCATCAGCTTCCATGAAGGCATGTCTAAAGAATGAAGGAGCTAGATGAAATTAGTTTTTCTTTAAACAGCTATAAAGAAATACCTATATGGATCAATCCTTAACATCATTTGCAAACATCTTGCGGTGGTATTCATATATTCATTACTCTATAAATAATTAAAATTAACTAGGAAGTGTTAGTACAAGAATGCAAAAAATAATAGAACACTTACAACTGTATTCCTTAATTGATCCTTTAAAAAGGAAAAATAATAATTAAGCTCTGATCCTTCCATTAGAGTATTTCCAAAGCAAGCGAGCTTGGCGATGATAGAACTCATCTTATAATAGGGACAATTTTAACCATTAATAAAATAGTACATAAGGAATTCCTGCATAAAATGATTTGTAATTGGCAACCTGGTTAACAATGAAGTTGTCCTGCCTTTGTAAAATTCCCAAGAACCATGACCAGGCAGTTTTTTTTTGTTTACGAGCAGCCATATGTAGTATCTCAACGCGAGATTTGTCCTCCTATGTGGATAAATCAAGACAGTTGTCTAGGTATTACATTTATTTAAAAAATCAAATAAATGGGAATAGTTGTCACAAGAGAAAGAAATTATCAATTTGCTGATTACATACCTGGAGCATGTCATCAAGTAGAGTAAGTACATATCGCACATTTTGATCTTTGGCGACATTTGCAATTAAGTTGACGATTGTACGAGCAGCTTGCCCATTGGTATCATTTTGGGCTAAAACTGCATCACGCTCCTCTTTGCTCTAAATAAATAAAAATAGTGGATACAAATTTCGTTCAGTTTCATTTGTAAAAAATATGACAAGTGCACATATTAAAGTCTCAGTTTATTTGATGGTTTCCATACCTTAGCATTCTCATAAGTAGTTATAAAATTAAAATCTTCTTGAGGTATCATCTGGGAACGTAAATACGAACCCCAATTCGGCTTGTTAGCACGAACCTAAGTAATGTAGTTGTCTGAATGGTAGAATATACGTTTATCTCTGAAGCGATGGAAAATTCCTACCTCTGCTGCTTCTAGTTGAAGACGAGAAGTCGCATTGATCATATCAACAGCCGGAATGGCATGTGCCAATTCAGTCATCTGCAGAGATAGTTCAAGTTACATTAAATATAACCAGAAAACTAGTTTGAAACTCTTAGATTTCATTTAACGTATATCTAAGAAAAATAAAATGATTGCAAAAGCCATTACATATGTAGATTAATAATTGTGAACCTAACAGTATTAAACAAACATCACAATACCGTTATTATTAATGAACAGGAGTGAGATCTCTAGTAAGTAGCATAATCAATATTCATTTCTCAGTGAAACCAACGATCACAGAGCTACAGGCGATTTTCGTTATAAGACCTATAAACCTAATATTTTTTTGGCAGGAAGCCAGTAAAAGTTGACATTATTAACCTTATGTTCGGTTAGTTGTGACTTTTATTCGAAATGAGTCATTTTCTATGATGTTTTTTTTAGTTATAAATTTCTCAGTTTTGACTTTACCATTATTAACAAGAATGGTCTTTTCAGGTGAGCAGTTTTTGATATCACATGTAATTGGAACTACTATAAATGTCTATTGTTTTGGTTATTCTAAAGTCTTTAGGGTATTTGAGCATTCTGTTTGTCAGAATTTATGAATTTCAGATGTGTCATATCGTAACAGATTGTCAAACTTTGAAATTCTTCGATTTGATAGTTCTCTAATGAAAAACCCTACTATATATTCTCCTTACAGGCGGTTTCAGTTTACAGCATTTGGTAGATTTTTGCTATTTCTCATGATGTTTACTTCTTTAACATTCTATCTTAGGAAAAACGTATCGTGCGGTTCTAAAGCATTCTACTGGTTTGATTCACCCAAATTTTCATCAATTTATCGAACATGGAGTCGATAAATCTACTCCTATCCCCTTTACTATAGATGATTACTATGAAGGACATTTAATAGGTGATTCAATACTTTTTATAACTAATATTCCTTTAGAATACCTGTAGAATATCAGCTTAATATAACTAATAACTAGGTGAGCCCCATAATCGAGTTGTATTAACACGGTTACCAAGTGGTGGGTATATGGGAACTGTGTATACTGAAAATGATTCAATACATCTTGAGCCAGTTATTATTCATGAAGAAGGTGCTGATGATAGGCAAGTTCTTGGTTATAGATATGACGGAAAATCCACAATGTGTTTTAGAATGCAGTTCATACATTATTTAGAGTTTTGCACTTTTAAAACTTAATATTACACGTTTTTTATATTGCTCTTTTATTAATATTTTTTCAACCCAATGGTAGAGATATACTTAGTAGGATATACCTTTAGTTTAATAATTTTAATTATAATATTTTATCACTTGGAAATTCGAATCATTTAAGGGACATCTTAGTCTATCGGAGTCAAAAAGTTAATATTTCGCATTTAGCTAATTCTTTTAATTTCGATCGGGTTCTGTATGCATCTTTTCCTTCTAAGGTAAGTATTTACCTAAACTATGGAGAAAATTTGGCGGTAATTATGTTTTGGTCAGGGATCATCTCCAAATACTTATGGCAAGAGTTTGGAATTTTTGACTAGGAGAAAAAAACGCCAACTAATCTCTCTTGAGAATGAAAAACACAACCGATGCCCTCTGAAAATAGTCGCTGACTATAAATTCTATTCTATTGTTGGAAAGAATAGTACTGCATTAACAACCCGTTATATTGTAGGTTTAACTCGTACAAATTATTTAAACCCGTATATCGACTTACAAGTATTACTAAATTTGAGGTAAATATGGTAGCACGGGTAAATGAGATCTTCAATCGTGTGAACTGGGATGAGGAAAGGGAAGACATGATTAGCGAGAGAGGAAGGTATTTACTATTACTGCTTATTACATTTATTTTCAATTACTTTATTTTTATTTTACTATAGATATAGCTATCCTTATTCATGTTTGTATTACATAGTATGAGAAGTATAACTTATTTCGTATATCATGTTTAGATTTTTTAACATGGGGTTTGCCATTAAAGAATTAAAAATCCTTGATAAACCCAATGCTCTAGTTGGACACTATAATGGTATAGACTTTATAAACAACGGTCTATGGAAATCTGACCGCCTTTTAGAGGTTAAGTCTCACTTAATTTTATATTTTGAAGGTTGAATGTTTTTTTTAACCTTGAATTAGTTTATTTATCTATAGGCATTCACTCGGTTTGAGAGCTCTCGTGAATTTTGTTTGGTACATCTACTTACCGCACAATCGTTTTCTGATAAAGCCGCTATTGGTTTGGCTTATGTTGCCGATCTAAGATCAGGGACGGGGGGAATTTGTTCTGATTCTGGAATAGTAAGTTAATTCATGAATTCAATATAAAATAATTTATTACATGTATTGGATTTTTTTCGAATAAATTTTCAGTTATCTGATCGGCACGTAACTTTTAATACAGTATTCACTAGTGCTGTCGGAAATTCGGGTACACAGGATTACCCCCTTGTTACTCGGGAAGCAGAGATAGTTGTTGCACATGGTTTGTTATTTTTTATATTAGTAGCATTCATATACAGTGTTCTATCACTAATTTATATTGAATTTTCATTTTTCACTATAGCCGTCATTATTATAACAGAGTATGGACATAGTTGGGGTGCCCCCCACGATGGTTTGGAACGACAACCAGAGGAGACGGAGAATAGTTGCGTACCTGAGTATAAGGATGGAGGAAATTATATTATGAATATGTATGCCCAAAACGGGTATGATCCGAATAACAATGTAAGTTTAATAAACTAAACACGATAACTGACTACTCCAAAGTGGTCATAACTAATTTTTCTATAATAAGTTACATTTTACTATAGTTCCTTAAGGTTTGTGCATGTAAAAAATATTACATTAGCGTTTCTCTCCTTGCTCAAGACGAAGTATTCGTCGAATTTTGGAGCGTCGTTGGCTACGTTGTTTTGAAGAGGAAAAATCCTCATTTTGTGGCAATGGAGTTGTTGAAGATGGCGAACAGTGTGACGAAGGCGCACTGCTTCCCGACAATAATAGTTTGTAATTTTTCTAGCATTGATACTTTATACATAATCTAAATGGGTATATAATAAGTTTAAGTATTAGTAATTTACTGGAAACTGGAAAATCACATCAGTATTATATATTCTATTAAGGGGTTACGGCTTGTTGTACTAGTGAATGTAAGTTAGCACCCAAAGCTGTATGCTCACCGACAAATCATCCATGTTGTTCATGGGATTGCTCATATCAAAACGCTAGTTACATATGTCTTCCTGCCAACGAATGGCAGTGCAAAGCGGCTGCGTATTGCTCGTGAGTATTTACGCCAATGCAAAATAGTATATTTGTGTACGCACGATTTTTTAAAATTTGTTACCTATTCATTCAATTATATTATAAACACAAAGTGATAACAATGTTTCTTTGCACTGTTAGATTCTAGCGGTTTATCTGGAGAATGCCCATTAGCTCCTCCAATTGGAGATGGTTCGCCATGTGTGGAAGATGGTGAATGTAAAGCTGGGAAATGTCTCCCGTATTGTGAAAGAAGCGATATCAGGAAGAAAACGTGTATCTGTGAAGAAGGTTTTTACAATTATTTTTCGAGTACTGTTTTGTTAATATTTTTATAATTCTTCTTCCAGTAGAACTTTCATGTCGACGCTGTTGTCGCAGTGAAAACGCGACAAGTAAATGCGAACCTCAGGAAGGAGCAGCTGATCTTAGGGATGGTACTTGGTGTGTCAGAGGATATTGCAAAAATGTGCGTTCTAACCAGACTTTCAAACATGTCTCTTCTACCAATATTTTCAGTCGAAATGCTTGAACGAAGTTGCTGATTACATAACAAATTCCCTAAATGTCCTTAGCGACGGCAGCCGTATTTGTTAGTTTTCCGCTTACTTCTATCACATGAATGTCTCTCAAATCAATTTCTTCCAGGGCCATTCATTCAATCAAATATTGTGGGAATAATCGTAATAGTGTCTCTATGTTTATGGTGCCCCGTCGGCTGTTGGATTGCCAAAGTGGTTAGAAGTTCTCCACCTCTTAAATTTAATTGCCTACAAACAAGTGTTGCAGGACGAAAAGCAACGGCAATCATCCCACAAATGCAACAAACTGCGAACACTTTTCGTACGCCGTCCAATGCCAACATCCAAAATAATGCAAAGTACATCATGATTTTTACCTTGTATAATAAACACAACGTAATTGGCAACAATTTTATATACTCAACTGTAACAAACACATTACATTGCATCTTGTTGTGCTTTTAGCTGGAGCAGGAATGCTTTCTTTTGTGCAACGCGTTCCTTCCTCTGCTCTAGGGTAAGCTTTTTAGCAGTGAACCTGAAATTACGATGCTAGCTCCAATGTCCAGACCTTAAAACAAATCACAAATGACAAGCCTCTTTCGTTCCCCATTCCACGTCTTCTTGCTAGTAGGATTAGGGTTTGCCCTTATCGCAGCATGTCCTTTCTTGTACATCTGTAACTCTAGGATGAAACTACGATGTACTATCCCGGACTTTTGAGTATCTTCCATATGGTTTTTCCTAGCAGTCACGGTCCCACTGGGACTACTGAAGGATTAGGAATATATGGAAGGGACCGGGCATCTCCTACAGGCANCAGACCGAGATCAACTCTAATGTGAAAGGTCTCGTTGCTCTGCATTAATAAAGAGTTCACCAGTCACATTACTGCACCGACGAACCCTGTATTACATACCGCAAAAAAAAAACTGCTCATGAAAAAACTCACTTCCTCTAAATTATCGCCTGTAACTCCCGCTGCAATAAACTTAGAGAACTGCCTTTTGTACGCATCATCATCCTCTTCTTTCAGAGACTGCATGTATTCTGCAACATGTTTTCCGAAAATACGGTCACGATGGGCTTCGGCGTTGTATTCTTTCGATTCAGTATCGTAACCGAAGAAGCGATTCTCACTTAAACGCAAAAAAATTATATTTAAAAAAAACACATTACTATCTTCCATATGGTTTTTCCTAGCAGTCACGGTCCCACTGGGACTACTGAAGGATTAGGAATATATGGAAGAGACCGGGCATCTCCTACAGGCATGGAGCGCCACACAGTCGCATAATATGCGATACGGCAGACCGAGATCAACTCTAATGTGAAAGGTCTCGTTGCTCTGCATTAATAAGAGAACAAGCAACTACATGTAACTGATCATCCTCTCATTACGTATCAATTGACGGAAATCCTAATAACACACCTGTGAGGTACTTCAATGCCTCCGTCAGCAACTCCCTTCATTACAGCAAATACTTTGCATCCAGTAGTGGTTCGAGCAAGTCCAACATCAAGAACTGCTTTAAATGGTGCACGGTCTCCTTCTTGTTCAACATTGTAGAATTCTCCATTTACCTACGACTTGTGAGTATAATTGCAACTGAACACTTATCTAAAGAAAAATCGCCGCTAACCTCTTCTTGTCCCTTATAGGTATCATCCAATTCTATGTTTTTTAAATGACGACGTGCAAGAAGAAGTCCAGTTGCATATGCAGCTGCATAATTAGTAAGACCAACCTATAAAAACCCAATTTAGCATTGTATAAATTTTTTTAATGAGAATATACCTTTATTCCGAAAGCAGTTAGCTCATGGGCATAAGCTGAAGCCACCACCACATCTCCCTCAATCTTGGAATATGCGATCTAAAATTACTTACGTCACTTGTACTTACACAAGACTGGTGAAAAAAAATCCTATTTTAAAAACATTATTTAAATGCAGTGATCGAAATTTAACTAGAAATACAACACCTGAGCGACTATGTCCTTGTTGGTAAAACGGACAATGAGACGGTATTTGGGAGTATTATACTTATTTTTATCCTGCACAGTCAAACGTTTTCTTGCATAGTAATCAGTTTTTCCTTCACGCCTGCGCTTCAGTTTAACTTGATATCGTTTAAAGTAGGCCTTATTTTTTACAACTTTCACTAGACCCATGGTTACCCTAAATATGCATACTTTACATAAATTCAAATATCTAAACTATATTATAAGACAAAAAAGAAATCAAATGAACGAATTAGGCAAACTGAAATGATATTATTATGATAAGGTGGAACATTTAGATTCAAAAACTGAGTGGCATTTTAGGATAAAAGTAGGCTGAAAATGTACAATTTATTATTAGGCACTTAACATCTCACGTATCTAATACTCAGTGAAATATCTTATAGCGATAAAAACGAGTGTTGCTGCTACGCATTCACACGTAATTATGTTTTCTTTAAATCAGATATTTTCGTTTCATGTTCTTTTAAGACAGGATTAGGATACGTTGAGAATACATATAGATGGGAACAGTGATCTGCTATTATTTTTCTGGAGACCTATTAATACAATTATAAACATTTATTTACTTACGAATTCATTTTCAGTACCCCATATTAAAGAATGATATTTTATTCCAGTGATGATGATAGCTTCGTAAGTTTCTTAACCCCATTAGTTTGTCTATTTTATAGACTTAATTACTAATTAAAATAATACAAATTATTCATAGGATAGTGATAATGATGACCATTTACTCGATGAATGCTGGGAATCAAGCGGAAATGATGATTGTAAGTCTAGAAAGTTTTCATATTTTGTCCCAATGTAATCTGCCAAACTTCTGTGAAAACGTGTTCTATATTGGACAGTTGTCATTTACAGCTGTGAAGAGAAAAACCGATGATGTAGAGGTTAAAGTCGAGAGCGAGAAGAATTTTTTAGATTCTTTACTGACCTCCATTGATGAACATAATATGGTAAAATCAGAGAGCTTTACTGGGAAATCCTATAGGTGGCAAATTTAAATATTAGTTGTTTCGTTAATTTTGATAGTTATTTTCCTATTTAGATGCTCAGGTAATCAAGATGTTCGTGCCGTAAGCGCTCATAGCGAAGATAATTGTGCTTCTATTAACTATAGTACAGACGGACCAGAGGTCTGAGAAAACCACCGTATTATTATAAATAAGTTATCTTTTTCTCGTTGAGAAAGTAACATTTTTTGAGATTCTAGACTGGGGTTTTATTTATCTAGAGCAATTATGTTGCAAATAGTTCTCGTGGAAAGAATACTACTCCATATGTACCAGGGAAATTTATTGCAAAAGGAAATATTTGGTATGCTTTTGCTTTTAGGTCTTTATAATTTAGGTTTGAGTCTTATTGATACATTATTTATTTTCGTTAGGATAACAATTTAGGAAACGCTATTCTCATTGTTATGGCATGAACTACAATATTATGAGTGGAGCTGTGGCGTACGACAATGAAGTTAGGACTTATTTGTCTAACAGAAAGAATATAAGATATTACGGGTTTTATAGATATTCACGAAGCTGGAGGGAATTGGAGCGATTCGTTATTTGGAGAGTCTTGTATGGTTTTTTTCTTCGAATTCTAAATGTAATTGAATTCCTATTGTTTGGAATAGACTTCTACTTTATAATATTCTTTTTTAAACGCAGAAAATGTTGTATTCATGGTCGGGAATCTTATTTTAAGTACTTTTATATCCTCATATTTAATACTTAATTTTCAGTATCTTGATCCTAAATTGGACTTAGAGATTGACCAGATATCGTCTCGAGAATTTAACTATACTTATGGATTTTTGTATTCGGTATGTTTTAGTAATGGGCTTGGTATGATTAAACATAAGATCCAAATTATTTAACAACGTTATTACGGTATATTCGTTAGATACGAGAGAAGAGTGATACGTGGTTTATTAGATCAGACGAATCGGAGCTTTCTGTTCTTACCACATTCAAAATTCAGTCAACTATTTGTGCTGCACTGAATTCCCGAAAATGTCTTCATTGGGTAATAGGGATTAATGATATGGGCAAGGTAATGTTCT
Organism: Heterorhabditis indica; assembly: GCA_020740425.3. Lineage (NCBI taxonomy): Eukaryota > Metazoa > Nematoda > Chromadorea > Rhabditida > Heterorhabditidae > Heterorhabditis > Heterorhabditis indica. Next base: position 138,506 of record JAJAVP010000130.1, on the reverse strand, counting down.
TCTTTTTTTTTTCAACATTGATCTATTTTTTGTGGTTAAGGTAACTGGTTGTTTAATGTCTCGTGAAAGCCGTGATATATTTCGACAAGGGTTTGATTTCGCTTTGGACTCTGAATTTATTCCCTTACTTGATCCATCCCTTATCCGTCTTACCTTCATTAATGTTGCCAATAAAGGAGATCCGCAGGAACGATACATTTTAGAGATTACTATTGATCATAAAGTTGCAACGGTGCGTCGAATCTAAGTGTTATTTGTTTTGGCAGGTAATGCTTAAGTTATAACAATGACTTTTTTAAAGCATGTCTTTATTATTACTTTAGTTAGCGAATACAACACTAATTTTTAAAGTATTTTTCTAGTATCTAGAATATTGGGCGAAACTAATGTTTTGTGAAATTTTGCGAGTTTCAATATATCGAGCATTATGAATAAAAGGAAATTATGTTTTGAAAATTCAGGATTAAGCAACGTTTTCTGAGCTATATGTACAGCTTAGATTCTTGTTTTTATTGCTTTAAATATGATTGTTAAAAAATTACAAGACTAGTGCTTGTTTTCTTGGCCACAATAATTCATAATATGATTACTCCACCATATCATTCATTCTCTAAGGTAAATAGTAATGAATACTTAATATTTAGTATTGATGAATATTTTGAGAGCTTACTAGTTGAAATTAAGCCTTGGAAAAAGTTTTTGCATTTGACAAGTATTTGTTCTATTAGTAAACTGCTAAAGTTTAATTACTGTATTAGCAAACTAATCCTTAAACTTTTATACCATAAAATTTTTTCGAAACTAGGAAGATATGAATTAATTCTAGTTTTTAATTTGAGTAGTTTATGTACTCAACGTCTAATTTTCTAATTATATAAGTCATTATAGATTGTCACCTGGTGCCAGGTGCGCAAAAATAAGAATCAGTAGCATCTTGTTTATTTTGCTGAATACAATACAAAATTGTTATGGAAAATATAAATAGAATTTTTAGCTCTACCAACTATCCTCTGGTCGCATTTTTTATGTTGAAAAAGGAAGAGTGAAGTTGATTGAAAGTATAGATGAGGTTAATTGCAGTAATTTTATTGTATTACTAAGTTTAATGAGTGATTTATTTCGTTTTAGGCACGCCGTATGCTTCTTAAGCGTCGTCAAGAGGATCATTCATACCTAAGCATTGAGATGCTCAAGACTGGTCAATTCAGGGAAGTTTTTCTCCATATTAATTGGTTTATACATGGGTACTTTCAACTCTATTATTAATCCCGGGCAATGAATCTGTGAGTTTCAGATATATTCCTAGATTATCAATATACCGATCAAATATCTCGTCGTTTGTTTGTGGATTGACCATCGCTTCTTTGGTTGGAATAGGATTGCAAAAATTCCACAAGCTGTTGATTTAAATTCTAATTTCTAGTTATATTAATCATGAATAGCTTGTAGCTTAATGATACATCATTCAAAATGTGACATTCTTTTTCACTAACAATATATTGATAGCATTTTGTAAGTATTATAGATAAATTATTGCCTGATGCTTTATTTCCGTTTCACTTAGTGTATTTAGTCATAAGACGATGTTGGTTTTCAAGTGTTTTATTCTTTAATGTTGTAAATTATGAAATAATAATTTATAGAATTATTTCTGTAATCCGATATTCGGTTGACCTTCCTTTAATTTTAATACTATTTCTTTCACGAAAGGTCTGTTTTTTTTATTGTCTCTATGCCCTCTTTACCTTTCTATTCCCTTGCTCTTTCCGTTTTAGGCGTTTATCTTCTGTTACCTTATCTTAAGAAAATCTCTAGCACGTGTGCGTGGTAATTATGAATTATGGGCGCGCGACACGATATCTGGAACGACAGATATTTGACATAGCGTCAATTTGAAATCTGATGATGCTAAAGTGCAGGGATGTGTAGAAAAACGCCTTTTTTGGTATTACTGTAGACGCAGTTTCCGTAAAATTGCCTTAGGTGAAATGTGAATTATTTCAGTGTCCTGCCCAGATTATCAACTTGTGAGAATGGTTAGTGTCATTTTTGGTATATACAGTTGAATGTTTTGTGAGTGATTTTGTTTTCAGTCATTTGCTGGTTTTTTGGACATAGCACGCAAAGATATTGATATTCCTGAAAAGTCCCCAAAGAAACTACTTAATGAGCTACATATTAAATATATTTATACCTATGAGCAAAATAAGGGATCCTACGTATGTTTATTGGTTAAACTCTTAGATTTTTATTGTGCCATAGATATCCTTCAGTTCTGTTTCTAGGAGTATATCATGGCAGAACCGCTTCGTCTTAGTGGTATTTTTTGGTGTGTTAGTGCTATGGATATAATGGGCAAGGTAATTTTTACGTTAATAGTTTTTCTTGAAATTGTGACAGTTATTGTATCATAAACAGAATTTGTTTGTTTTTGAGGTAACTTACATTAATTTATTGAATTTATTAGATGGACACTATGAATCGAGATGCTATTATTTTGTATGTACGGGATTGCCAACGAAATGACGGTGGGTTTGCAGCAGCAGAAAATCATGACAGCCATCTGCTACATACTCTCAGTGCAGTACAGGTTCTTTAAATAAAAAAAAGATGCATTTAAGTTTTTTGTTAGCACTATACTATCATATATTAGTAGTATTAGCAAAATAATTACTTGAGTTTGTGGTCTAACATTCTCTTATATCATACAAATATGTCATTATGTTCAATTTCCAGATTTTAATAATTTTAAATGCTCTTGATGAATTTGATATTGATGCAATATCGTTTTATGTGAAGTCACTTCAAAATGATGATGGTAGTTTCGGGGGTGATTATTCAAGTATGTTTCTAGATTACCTAAACTACAATTCTCTTTGATTTTCGTATTTATGTCATGGAAAGGGTATGGCATATAGTTTAATAGTAATAGAGAAACCTGAAATATGGATTACAGATGAAGTAGATACTCGTTTCTCGTTTTGTGCATTAGCTATTCTTTATCTGATCGACAGGTTGTTTGTTATTAACACTGAAAAAGCCATTCGTTATGTTTTAAATTGCTATAATTTTGATGGTGGTTTCGGAACTCGTCCTGGTTCAGAGAGTCATGCTGGACAGGTTTGTTATTGTTTGATTAATTAAAGGAAACTAGAAATCTGTAATATTTATTTAGGTTTATTGCTGTCTAGGTTGTTTGAGCATCACATCGCAGTTAGATTTAATTGATAGGAATAAAACAGCTGAGTGGTTAGCACAAAGACAGTGTGCTAGTGGAGGACTTAATGGTACCCATTATAGTTACCATATTATAGCGTATGTAAAAGTATAGTTTTTATCGATTTAGGCCGACCAGAAAAGCTCCCAGATGTTTGCTATTCCTGGTGGGTGCTGTCTTCGTTAGCAATGTTACAGCGATTAGATTGGGTAGAACAGGTAGTATAGGATTGAAAAGTAGATTCTTTGATTTCAATCTTCTTTTATACATCTGCATATTAAGGATGCAATGAAGACTTTCATTTACGCTTGTCAAGATGATGACACCGGTGGTTTTGCAGATCGACCTGGTGACTGTGTAAGTTGAAATGCATTATAATTTGCTAAAATATTTGTGTTTCATTGTTTAGAATATATGCCAAATGTAAAAATTTTTTTAGGCTGATCCATTTCATACACTGTTTGGTGTTGCGGGCTTATCGCTGTTTGGTGAATCTACATTAGCAAAGGTTGATGCAGTTTTCTGCATGACAAAAAGAAGTTTAAGAGGAAAGTCACTGTGTTGATATTATATTATATTTTAGAATTAGTACGGCCAAACTACAAATGTTTCTACGTTGTATTCGTATTTGTACATTTTGTCTGACTTTATTTATGTGTGGTAGTTATTTATAAACGTATTTCAAATGTAGAATTTGTTGTATTATTATGCTAAATACACGTTAGTAATATGTACAGAAAACTGTTATATTACGGAAGTGCTTATCATAGGAGAGACAAATACTAGGTATCTTTAACACTTTAGTGCTTATAGAAAGTTTTTCATTGGTGTATATCTCAAATATAAGTTATCGTCTTACGAAATCCAGCGAAGCGGTAAAAGTTTCACCCTTGGCGCGGCGGTATTTTCTTTGACTGTTTAGTAGAGTGACTAAATACAGGTGAGAATCGGCAACCATTTCTTTAATTAGGGATACCGACTTTAGATGCATTGTTTGGCTCGTGCCGTGACAGATGTCTGAAATACATCTTCAGCATCCAAGGTACTACATGTATAATTAAATTTCTTCTATTAATTTCCTATTTGGGTTTATGAGTTAATAGGAAGCTAATAATTGTAGACCCAGACTAAACATTGAGAAGCCTACGTATTGTAGTTCCTAAACGCTTTTCAGGTCTGTTTTATTTTCTACTTTTGTGACAGTTGAGAAATGTTCGCTGCCATTACTTATAAAATTAGATAAGTATGTCTACATATACATGATATCATATGTATGTATAGATAAAGAGGGTAATTCAGATGAGTCAGAAATCATGAATATAAGTGGACCAGTGAGGTGACCAGCGCAAGAGATAATGGAGTTCAGCCCATTGGGAATGAGATAACCTAATAGGTTGAATTATGAGTGATGACAATGCAGATTACGGGCATTACGGATATAGGAAAATAATCAATGTTTTTGTACACACGCTTAGCCAAAAGAGTATTTAATTTATGAATTTTGTGAAATCCAATGTCAGCTCTTGAAATATCTTGTTTATCTGTTATGTATTAATTTGTATTATTTTGTTAGGATAATTTATGTGGTAATGGTGATTTTCAAATCTTTTATTTATGTAAAGTTAAGCACAACAGTTCTTGAACTTGAATGGTTATTTATACATTATTTCACAGATGGATTACTGTGGATGGGCGGGGAAACCCCGCCCTCTCCATCTAATATACTCCTTAGTATTCGACGATTAGCGACATCATGTCAGCCTCATGGGATTATCAAATGTATTTTCCCTCTCATTCTGGAGCTCTGGTACAGTATTCTGCTGGTTATTCAAGTCCATTAATTACTCCAATGAATAGTCCTGATTTTCCAGAACCAGTGAAGTTAGTTTTCAACGGAGCAATTTTTTGTCATGATTTCCCATTGTGACTTGTATTTGTGATTTGAAATTAGCCTTATTTAATGAAGTAAAGCTTAACATTTTTTACCTTGGTTTTTTACATACCTTTAAAAATATTTTTTCCATTCAATTGCACAGATGATAAAAATATGGATAAAAATTCATAAATTGTGTGAATACATTATTGTATTCTAGTTTTTCCTCTCATCCTCAGCGAGCTACCCTCATGGAAGATGAAAAGAAGAAGAGTAGGCGTTATAAGACACCCTCACCTCAATTACTAAGACTTAGAAGAAGTGCAGCAAATGAAAGGGAACGAAGACGAATGAATACTCTTAACGTAGCATATGACAAGGTAAAGGACGCAAAAAACGTATGTTTAAGCACAGAAAGATAGTAAAGTATTAATTGATAAGTATATCAATTTTTGCATCCTATCTAGTATTTAAAAAAACAGCATTCATGATTATAGTAAAAAGTTTCACCAGCTTACCTTACCCTACCGTAGTCTTCTACACATACCAAGGCCATCGCATTTTCGCGCTTCTTGTCTTGAAATGATTTATTATATTGCGTTTTAAAACTACTAGATCTTTCATAATATTAGCTCACTTGTTTTATAAGGGGTAAATTTACCTGAAAGTTTCATAATGAACCATTGTTCATTGTTAATTATCTTTTTTGGCTTTAAATTCATAATATTGCATCGACTAGAATCTATTGCTTTCCTCGTTGTTGGCCTAAATATGGAAATCTAATATCTATGAATGAAGAGATCCTAACGTTTTACAAAACAAATGACCATAAATTAATATTACTGTTATTATCCTTTCCTTTTTTTATAGCTTCGAACTGTTCTCCCTGAAATGGATTCTGGTCGCCGACTTTCAAAGTACGAAACTCTCCAGATGGCACAGCAGTACATAGAATGTCTTGCCGAGATACTAAAAAACCCACCTGTCAAGGTCACTAAAAGAGACAGCAAGAACTAAAATGAACTTATCAGAAGTATTTTAAAATAATGTTGTCGGTTCACGAAATCTCTAGCTAGTTATAAAAGTAAGCCAAATCGTATAATCATGAGTTGTTTCCCATTGAAAGCCATTGATCGCTGATTGTATACCATATAATATTTTTCTATATATTTTCGTTGTCTTACTGTATTTATATTTACTGGTTGTGCAAACTATGGGTAGCCAGATAGGACTCCTATAAATTTTCCAAATAAATAATTGAACTAAGAATGGATTGAAATAAACAGTTCAGCGTTCTTCACTAGTTTTTGTGTAGTTTAGATACCTATCCAAAAGAAACGAAAAATAGGGAACAGATAAGAAAATCGACGCGAAGATCCGTTAAACGGGCATTGTCGCCACAAAAAACCGTGCAAAAACTCTGTTTTATTAGGTGGCACGCGTCGATTAGAGGATATTTAGGCCAATAAGAAGAGTGAAGTGAGTGGAAGGAGAGGCAATGGATCTGACGTTCATAGATGTGGATTGGTGGAAAATTTACTGAAATAAAGACCAGATTATGGTTAAACGCCCACCCTCTATGGTTAAAAAAATCCCGGGACTAATATGTTGAAATATGTCATTAATTATCAAGTACAGTATTCATATTTATTCCAATAATAAGTACATAGTTTAACTACTTATCTTAATCTTTATTCTTTACCGCCCTCCCCTACAATATGCCAAAGGTCACTAGTTCGTCGCGGTATACTTAAAGGGAAAATGCATACAATTATCACCTTAAGGCAGACAGAAGAAGGCATAAAGACAAGTTGCGCAATGTTACGGTATCTAAAGAGACCGCTGTGTGTAATCAAACGATAGCGAAGGCAGGTGGCTGGTAATTGGCTGGGTTAGAAGGCAATCCGCGACCGTTAGTTGAGATTTTTTGTTGACTTGATTCTGAACAATACATCCAGATATTAGGTTACCTATAATTATTTATGTAGAGGAGAAAATGAAGTGCAGTACTTATTTAAGTGTTGACCAATTTATCGCTCATTTATGTTATCTAAGTGAAATAATGAACACTAGATGATTAATATCCACTTCCTAAAGAATTCAATAATAATAAAATAACACACTGAACGAAAATCAATGAAAAAAGGAGTATAAAAATACTAGAAAGTATAGAAATGTAGAGAAATTGAGACCTTTTTAATTCCAGAGATTAAAGATATACAGAACTATGAAAGGAGATGTCCTGCTAGGGAGTGGATTTTCTCAAGTATGATTCGAAGGTTTTCTTTAGATAGATCCTGAAACAATAATTTTATAATTTAAACTTTCATAAATACGTGTAATTAATTCAGTTAATTAAAATCTAAAACGAAAAATACATAAAAACCACATACTTTGCAGAGTCCAAGCTCTTTCTCTGCAATAAGACCCGCCATCTCCATAATTGTCCAGTAATCCTTAACTGAGTTACACGTACTAATCATCAGTTGCAAAATATTGAAATAACTCTTATCTCGGAGACGATTCAATTCACTACATCGACCAACCTGAAACATCTAGATAACCACTGCTTACAGTTTTGGCTTACGTGAATCAACATATTTAGCTTAAGGAGGCAAATAATTATCTGCAACGAGTAGGCCCCTCAATGAAGAAATTCGTTTTCATAAATCATATTTTAAGATATAGCAGCATACTATACATGCTATTATATACTCCATTAAGTTAATGATTATTATAGAGATTCTCAAATATCACGTTAATGTAAAACTACAATTCTTTATTAATTATTAGATAAATCCATACTTCATTAGTTTTCGTACGCCAGCCAGCATGACGAAGAAACATCTCACATGAACTCATAGCTCTCTAAAACCAGTATAATTCCATCATTTATGTTTGAAAATCTAACTTTATTTATAGTATTACTAACCTGTTTGTATATATCAAGTGTTGCTTTGGTATGCTTAATATGTTTTTCCCGTTTGCGTTGCTCTACTGTTCGTTCCGTATGTTGAATGAGATCAAGTGCACGCCAGTCCTCTGCTTCGTTTTCTGCATTGCTTTTGTCACGCAGTGAGATGGATTCTAACTCAGAATTCTTACGTGAAAAAACCTCGCAACTGTCGAAAGCTTCCTAAAATATTTTCACTAGAAAATAAAATGAAAAAAAAAAACAAAATTTAAACGAGTGGAAACATACGAATAGTAGGTTGTGGTTAAAATGTTCTTTTATGGCAATTTGATATAAGGTTGCCATGTTAATATCCGATACTATATTTTGTCGCAACTGTGTCTCTGCTCGATTCAGAGTTTCTCTCTCGGCTATCTCACGCAATACCGTACGAGCATAATCAACTTGGTCATTTACTGCAAATATAGAGCTATTTAAGGACCATTTACTATGTTAAAATGATAATAAAAAGCTATTTACTTAGAAGAAAACGAATAAGCGCGTTCGCCTCCATAATAGTAGTCATGATAGTAGAGTCTCCATTCCATAGTAGCCATCTCCATCGATCTATACGAGAAAGAGGCGATTCCTCCTATGGTAGTTAACTTCACTTTAATTGAAACAAATGTATAGTAGTATAATATCGTTGAAAACACGTACGCGCTCAGAAATATGTCGTCCAATCATTTTCACAAAAAAATCGCGATCAAATCCAGAATCTTCCAAAGAATCTAGATATGCAATCCTGTCCACTTCTGACTCGATTTCTGAACCAATTTTTATATAAATCTAACATTTTAAGAATTATGAAAAATAGATTAACTCACCATCCATTGTAGCCAAAATGCAGTCTTTAGCTACTTCATCTGGTAATAAAGTTGTATAGAAAGGAATCATATAGAATAGCGACTTCTTCAGTAAATTGTTGATAAGTGTTTTCAGTAGTTGATGGCCATGAGTATCCCAAAATAGCATTGAAATTTGAAATTTGAAAACAATTTTTATAAAGTGGAATCACTCACATTATGTGTATAGTTTTGTAATCGACATATAACGGCAATGTGAGCCATGAAACGAATTAATTGATCATCGGTTTTATGAGAATCTATCCAAACTAGCATCCAATCAATAAGTTCTGCCCAATTTCTTCTTAGCATAAATCCATATATAGTATAGTAGGGCCATTTCTCTTCCTATTTTAAAATATTAGAGGCGACGTAATTACCATTTAATAACTTGTACATAAAAGAATACTGATATTGAACAAATAGTTTTTAAACACAAATCAGCAACAGTTAGCCTAAATGATTAAGAATATGAACCCACTAACCGTAATTATTTCATCGAAAATTGCACCAATAGTAATGGGAACATCATTCGCTAGTTTTATTTCCCCACGAGCCTCACTAATTCTTAAAGAATATTTTCCTAAGAAGAAGTAATACTATATTATAAGTATAATAATGCGGAAAAAAACCTTAAATTAATTGCAGCATTCGCGAAACACCATAATCTATCCTCTGTTCTTGATGCAAGAGACAAGAGTGGTTCTAATCGACCTGACAATGCGGCCCATAGCATTCGTAAATAAGGTGAAACATCAGACTGAAAAAATACAAAATATCTATTAAAAATATTGATGATCCTAGCTAATTAAATCCAAACCTTCTCAACAAGAGTTTCCATTGTTTTGATAAATAGTAGTCGTTTCTGAGGAATTTTATAGTTTGGATCGTCAGGATCAAGTGGTGACAAAGAGGGCTCAATCAGGAAGGAATACATTTTCAAAATTGGAGCAAGTGATGAAGCACCCAAATCAGTTACGAAACGAATTGCCTAAATAAGAAAAAAATTGCATTATTTGTCCATCCTAAAAAGAATCAATACCAATGTATCATTCTGCTATAAAGTCCGATTAACAGTATAAATACTTTCTCATTATGATATTTCGTACGGAATACCTCATTAATCCTCCCACATCTGATCAAGCTAAAGATAATACGAATTGCTTTCTCCATCGACTCACTATCTTCAGTCACACAAGGCGAATCGAAGTCGGCACCTATTCCTTCTTTACATATCGAAAGACTACGAACAGTGGCAGACCTGTAGCCAAAATAAGACTATACACTAGCTTTATTTTTAATCGAAAGTGGTTGCTTTAAAAAGAAAAAAATACCTTATATTCCTGATGTTGCTCATTAAATTATACTGAGTAGCAAGGTCAGCAAAACCTTGTGGTTCACGCATAGCACCTTCTTGACACCAACGCCACAGAGTCTAAAAGAGCAGACATTTTAATTATTAATGTTTATATAATTAAGACGATGCTAGTAAATTATTGTACACTTCATTCATTTACTTTTACTAAATATTCTAACTTATAATTTATAAGTGAGTGATAAGTGGCAACATTTCAGTGATATTACCAAATAATAAAGAAAAGCTTACATAAACCATCCTGAACTCCCGATCATTCACGATTAAACTAGACAAAAGTGAGTCGTTCTGAAATAAATATAATTATATCACACCATATAAAGCAAAAATAGATGCATCTTAACTTTGTTTCCATAAATTGCTCGCTGATTTCTTGTTCCATCTTGATCAGTAAATATGCATTCATCTCGCTGTTCAAATGTCTAGCAGTAGATCGAACTGAAGGATCGATGGACGAAGTACTCAACATGATATGATCAAGTGAGGAATGTCCAGCAGTACAAGACTAAACAATAAAGCCATATGAAGTGGTCATAATAAGAGTAGAAGTAAAAATGATACATTTGAGAAATGGGACCAAACATCAAGTGACGGATCGTTTGACAAGTGTGAAACACCTTTCCAAAAATCTTCATGAATAGCAACATCAACTGAAATTACTTCGAGTTTAACGCCTTCCATAGCATAGAGCTTCCTACTTTTATTAAATTTATCAGTTACACAATTACTATGACATAATAAAGTATATACAAAGGAAATTTCCAAACCAAACGACTCACTCTGATGAGCTACTGCAGTTATATCTCCCCTTTCAGCCATATCCCTGTCAGGTTCAGTTATTCTTTCCTGTCTTTGTTTCTTCCGAAAACTACAATTATTATCTGGACGCACAATCTCGGTCATTTGAAACAACTATAAAAAAATTATTACATATTAAGTATTGAGTAATTTAAAACTAATTAACATCAAAATTCACTGAAATATCCACATCTGGAGAGATGGAGTTATAAAAGCTAAATACATCCAGAATACTTTACTTCCTAGAGACGTACTAAAGGGTCATTATATCCGTTGGTAAAAATTAGCATTAAAGACCGAATCTCAATTTAATGGGATCAAAAAAATACAAAAATTATACCTATTGATGGAAATCTTAAAATGTATGACAATTTACCAAAATAATCAAGGAACCATAAAAACAAATACACTTAGTTATAAATACTGATACTTATTAATACTAAGAGTACCCGCAATAACAACAATCAATACTCCGTTGTTGAACACAGCACACGTTTGCGGTATGAACATTTACAGTATTACTAAGCATGGAGGCATTAAAGAATGACTGGTTGCATGTAGATATTTTAACGACGAACGGCTCACTCATTGATACTTAGTTTCTTTCATATCGTAAATTACTTCTATTACAATGATTCTTGTGCCATTTTATTATAAAATTAATGTTTTGTGAATGCTGATGTAAAAAAACATGGAGATATCCAATAGGGCTTTGATGACTAGTATTCCATATTAAATTGTAGATAAATTATAACTTTGTGGGCATCGTTTAGAATCATCTGCCATGTAATTCATTCAGTGCTAGGATCCTCTCTTTAGTGTTACTAAACTTTATTTCTTGAAACAAAATATCACAAGGTAATCAACTTTGAATCTAAGTGTTATTTATTTCTCTAAAATGTATTTAGTGGACGTGAATCGACTGTGGCCAAATATAATTTAAAATTTCTTTAAATATTTGGTCATAATGACAATATGCTTATTATAATTTATTCTTAGAAAAGAATACTCATCATGAATAAGCTGAAATCTATTATGCATTTTCACTAATAGTTTTTAAGGTATAGACAAAAATAATTCAAGACAAATATTAATTTTGTAAGTTATTCTAATACTGGTTTTCACTAGTGGATTTTAGATAATCGAAGTGGTTCGTCGTAGCTCTGAAAATGAGATTGGAAATATGCAATATCACGAGAGCTTTAAAGAAATCATTGACTTACTATAAATGGTTTATATTAATGTTAGAATATTACTGATGCATTTTAACGCTCGGCCAAGAATTGGAAGTTTTATCCAATACTAAATCAATTCTATAGTATCCCTGATATAAAACAAGAAAATATAAAATCAATAACCTTTTTCCAAGCTTTAAGCACACTATAGTCGTTTTGATTTAAAACTGATCACTTACCTTGTTAAGGTATTGTTATAGCCAATCAATATTCCTTGTGAATTGTGCGACGTATTCTGTAATAATGTAATTTTTTTAATGAATTAAGTCCAACTAATATTTGGGGTTACAAATAGTGAAACTTATTACGTATCTCAGTGTAAAATGTGGTGTAAATACAAACTATACAAAGATTTATAAGAGTAAATATTAAATATGGGAAACAACTGACGTATTAAAACTATTTTTGGCTTTATTTCTTTGCAGCAGTAATTTTGAAACGAAAGTTACGTGAAAGAATTCAATTAGTTCCTAATTTTGTAAAGCGCATTAGTTTTAGCATGGATTAATTGAAAAATGTTGATAAACCATATATAACTTTAAGATGTTATAACTAAACTAGTAATATTTCTTACAATAACCTTTTTTTGATGCTTATTCATAGAATGCCTATTTTCAAACAAGACTATCAATTTTTGCATGTAATTATATTTGATAAGAGTATAAATAACAAGAATGAAATATTTTTTATTTATAGGAAGGAAACTTGTTTTATATTTATTATTTCTATATAGTTCCTATAGTTATTGCTGGAATTAGCTTCACTGGTTTATTTAATTTATACGCACTGATCCACTTTTAAGTAATAATTCGAACCATCCATGTTGTTATTACAACAACAAATTTGACTGTATGAAACAAACGAGTATGTTTTCTGCAATTTTGCAATTTTGCGACAAGTTCTTTTGGAACGGTTAAGATTTTTATCAAGAAGAAAGTTAGAAACTAGCATAGAGTTCAGTGTTCTAGGAATGGGTTTGATATAGGCTTATGCATTAAACTCTTAATGTTGAGAGGGCGAGTACATTCTTAAATATATAAATCATTTAACAAGAAAAATAATAAGACATCCATTGGTAATTAATCATATGAGATTAAAATTTCGTTATTATCATTTTCCAACAAAGCATATCTAAAATGCTGTGTTGAATTAAGTTTTGATAAATCTTAGTAGAGCAAAAATCACCAAATTTTATTGAATCAGTAACATAAGGCTAAATATTTTTAAAGTCCCTTACTGATGTAGTGACATTGTATCCTTTAAGGTTATCACTGAGATCCAAGACTTCACTGAGACCATGAAGTCCAACAAATAGTTTATAAAGCCATGCACCAATAAGGGCTCCAATAAAGGGTCCAACAATGGGAATCCAGAAGTATGAATAGTTGTTGAAACTATAAATAGAATTAAATAGATTAGTTTTAGTTTTATCGCTTTCTCTTTAGCTGCCAAATCAGTATGTTTGACGTATTATTTTAGCTTCATTGCATATTCCTATTGTCAATTCAATTTAACTTCCCGTACATTTGTTATTTTATTTTATTATTGATAAAGAAGGAGTCTTTGTAATTTTTTTAATATTTTGAAAATTCTTCTACAGAAATTAACACTGATTTTTCCACTAATACCTTAACAGATTGATTGTACCATGTTGCCACCGAGTACTTCATTTAATTTCCTTTTTTTTCCTTATTTCTTTACCTTGCAAACGTGTACATTTATATATGTACCTGAACACTTCCCACCCATAGCCTGCACATAAAGTAAATAGACGAGGTCCAAGATCTCGAGCTGGATTGATAGCAAACCCTCCGTTCGTCCCATAACTCATAGCGATCTATATAAATAAATAAATAAATAGTTTTTTTTTTAACTTTTTTATTTTATAAGACAGAAATGAGGGTAATAAGATAATAGTAAGAAAAAAAATTAAGTACAACATCTTTCTAACCATACTCATAATTCCGCCAGCTAATGGAGGTACAAGAGCAGTTGGTATTTTATGTCTTTTATCAGTTATTAGACAAAGGAGGCCAGAGAGTATAGCTGTACCGATGATCTGTAAAATACTATACATGTAATTTAGATACAGTTAATTTTAGCGTAGATACTTGGCATTTGCCATAATGTTAAACTAATCAGTTTAGTTATAGCAATGCTAATGAGAAAATTTATACCCCATATATAAATATTTCAAAAAATACTGGAAAAATCCTATTCTATTAAATTGTGTTCAATAAGAAAAAAAATCAGGAAAAGCTTTTTTTGCTTACTTGGTCAAGAAGACTTCCCCATGTGCTCATATGTGTAGGAGGGAAGGTTGTAAATAATCCAGCAGTGCCATGGTCACCATATACTTGTCTTACTCCTTGATCCAAAATCCATAAATCATCTGAAAATGACAGCTTTACTTTCCTTTAGTTTTTCTTGATTGTTTAATTTTTAAACCATGGTGTCCAAAGTAGCTAACGGCTGCTCCAAGATAGGCTCCAATAAGTTGTGCCAATGAATAGAGCGCGACCTTCCAGATGGGAATATTCCCCATTACCCATTGAGCCAGAGAAATTGCAGGATTGATATTTGCTCCTGTAATCAATTTTTACCACGAAAATTAAACTGATACCTATATTTAAGGCCAGAATATTTTAAATGCTGATTGTTCAATAGAATAACAGGTAATTTCTCAAATAGACGAGAATACATTAATAACCTGAAATAGAAGCAGCTAAATAGACTGCAAACATGAATCCAATTCCCCAGGCAATGTGGCACGACGTTGAGTTGCCTCCAGCTGAAGTAGCTGACTGAACATTAGCCGAGGTACCGATGAGCTACAGGAAAAATAATTCTGGATTTATCGACTCAGTTATAGTTATAAAAGTACATCATATATTTTATATAAGAAAATTAAGTCTGTGATTAAGATATTTTTCTCATTGCAAGATCCACAACTCGAAATGCTGAAAATTCTTAACATTTATTGAATGGCCATTTTATATTCTAGCATACTTATGAAAGATGTCTTTTCAGCCATAACTACGTATATATACACTAAATAGCCTATTTTCATTAATTCAGAAAATTCACTCCAAATCCAAGAGAATTAAATTTCATAAAGTATGCTGAAATGGTTTATTCAACAGTTTAAAACTCATAACTGGATAAATTTATAAGTTTCAATAAGGATGATTGCTTAATGAAATAAATTAAACAGCAAATTATCGATTTATTTGGGAATTGAGGAAAAACTACAGATTAGATTTACCAGAAGGAAAAATGTTCCAATGCATTCCGCAAGAAGCTCACGAATCAATTTATTGTCTTCGATTCGGAAAAAGGTACCGACTTTATCGCGAAGATCATCCATACTAAATAAAGTTCCTCATTAAACTTCAGGTGAAGGATATTGAAGACTAATTAAAAAACTACTATTACCTCATAATTCAAAGAAGACAATGAGGATCCATTTCGATTTCACGAAAATTGATAGACAAAAATATATATATTTTAGGGATAAAACTCACGATAATGTTTAAATAAATAGGCAAGTATACTTGTTGCAACACCAGAAATTCAAGGTTAAAGACTGAGCTGCTGTTCCCTGATGTAAAACTGTATTTAGACAAAAAAGTACGATTTACATCTTAACACAATAATTTAAATCATGGAAGAATCAATTTGTCCGCATTATATTTTTATATTGTATAATCGATACTGTATGCTAGACTGTTTTTCCATTATTCCACTAAATAATCATAGTATACGAACTAAAGGAGAGAAATACAATGCAATGAGGTCATCTCTTTGAGAATCATTATGACTTCCTGAAATTATTTATCACTGACCCATGATATTCAATCTTAAGAATTGATTCACTAGAATAGAAAAAAGGACATTTAATATGTCACAACGATTATTTATCACTTATCATTTTCAGTGGTTTTGATGATCTGATTGAACAACTGGAAACACCAGACTGTACAATAGTTTATGGATATATAGAATTGATTTGCTAGACGTGCTATATAGAATTAGAATATTTATTTTCTTATATATTTTGAAGAAAATGCATCATACACTAAAGCCTACTGCCTATATTAAGCGAAAACATTCTATCTTATTCTCTAAAATATAGGATTCTAGTAGTAATAATTGTAATAGTATTATCATTCATAGCAATAATAATAATGGAAGAGAAAGCCCATTATATCAATCACATTCTATTGATGTTTCGAGACAGTCTAAAATGGTATTCTGTTGTGGTGGCTTAGTAGAATATATAATCAACAGAAATCGTGGTGATTTGCATATATTTAAAACTCACATGTAATCTGCTTTTCATGTCCAGGAGATGGTACATCAATTCTAGCTTTAAATTACTATTTAGTTTACAGCATAATTTAGTGGAGGTTAAAACATCTATAATTTTAATCTCATATTTCAACAAATTAACAAAATATTACAATACCAATATATGAGTCAATTACGATCTAAAATATTTTGCAACCTACTAATATTATCACTAGTTTTCTGTGTCATGAGCGGTATATAAGTGAAAGTTATCCTAGCAATTTCCTTAACTTTATATACTTTTGTTGTTTATAAACATAGGTCAAATACAAACAACACTATTCAGAATGAACAGTTAACATCTGGTTAAGCTTTTTATAGTTTACAGTCTTCCTGTTGAAGAGAGTCCTTAATTTCTTGGACATTTGATGAGTTCTTTTTAAAAGCATTAACATAATTATGAGCCTAAGTAAAGTTCTTAAACATTAAATTTTGCAAATATACATACTCGCTCAATTTGCAATAAATTAGCCTATTTGACTTCCTTACTTTCTAATAGCCCCTCGATAGTTTTCATCCCTGAAACATGGCTCAAACCCAATAACTTATCGGATGCAGCATTATCCTTTTCTGACTGCTATAGTGTTGTCCGTTGCGATAGAGAATGTGAAATAAATGGTGGAGGAACAGCGATTTTGATTAACAAATCAATTCCTCACAGCTTAGTCTACTCAACTAATTGCTCCCCTTACATCCAACTCATCATTACTCATCTCCATGATATCAAGGTTCACATAGGTTGCTGCTATAGAAGCCCATCGGCACCTAGTAGTGATTTCCCAGATTTTCTTTCTCAATCGATCCATCCCGGGATCGTTTTCAAGAACATTGTACTCCTGGGCGATTTTAATTTTCCCGAAATTCTATGGTCGCAAAATACGTTAGATAGACACAGCTCCTCTAATGCTCGCACCTTTCTCGACTTTTGCGTGACTCATAATCTCTCACAATTAGTGACTAAGGCAACACATTCTATGAACATAATCGATTTTATCCTTGTTACGGATAGTAGCCTTGTAAGTAGTGTCACTGTTTGTGCTCCATTTTCCACCTTCGACCACAATTCTATTCGACCTTCGCTTCCTACCCTAATCAAGATTATTATTATAAGCCACGTATATCGAAATTGGGCAAAAGGTAATTATTCCGCTATTTGTCAAAACCTCGCCACTAAGGAATGGTCAATCTTATTAAATACCTTCCTTATTGATAGATTTATACCAATAATGACTGGAAAACAAAACAATACTCAAGCGAACTATTAAAGAGCCAAATGGTCGGCCACTTATTTCCGAACTAGAGAAAGCAAAACATTTTGAGCGTTACTTTGAATCAGTCTATAAAAAACCCACTAAACCCACCTGTGATTTGCCCTCACGTACATATAACAAACTAGAATGGATATCCCTCCCAACTATGTATATTCTACTCTCTCTAAGCTACCTAAATCCGTATGGACCTCACCTGATGATATAGCGTATTACTTCCTCAAAATAGTAGCCTTAGGATTAGCTAGCCCTTTGCCAGTTATGTTCCAACGCATTTTAATGAGAGGTGAAGTACGAAAAGCGTGGCGAATTGGAATAGTTAGACCAATTTTCAAAAAGGGTGATAAATACAATGTTTCTAACTATCGTCCAGCCTCCCTTACATCATCAGTTTCTATAATTTTTGAAAGAATTATAACCAAAGCCCTTTTGCACCATGTAATTTCAAACAACCGTCTCTCAATATGGCTTTATGCCAAAGAAAAGTACCACATCCGCACTCACAAATTCAATTCCCCACTGGCAGTGTGAGATTGATAGAGGAAACTATGTTTCTGCCAT
>JAJAVP010000130.1:96780-118636 GCA_020740425.3 Heterorhabditis indica | reverse complement strand
ACTCAACTACAGCGACCGACTTTTAATTTTGGATGCGGAAAAACTATTGGTAAGGCGTCAAATTGCTGGGCTCACTTTAATGTATAAGTGCCTCTTTAACTATATTGATCTCGATCTTTTTTCGCTATGCAAGCGATCCACCAGGCATGACGTTAGCAGAGCACATCCCTTTGTTATCACAATGCCCCTCGCTAAGACCGATCGTTCCAAATATTTTTTTCCCACAAGACAAATTGAACTATGGAACAAGCTCTCAGCCGATATAATACTATCACAATCACCCGACTCCTTTTAGAATACTCTTACAATAAGGAATAATTAAATAAATCATGGAACTTACAGGATTTTTAGTATTTAGAAATAATTTCGACGCAAATGCAGCAAGTACACCATATGAACCATAGTCATTTTCCAGCTCTTCATCAAGAATTATGCCTTACCTATCTGAAAGCCCCAAAAAGACTTTGTCACTAATTGATATAACCCTGATTCTCTATATAAGTTCTATAAAGCCACTATTTTCTCCACTAACTTGGTGACTGCGAGATAGAGACTCCCTCATATTGATTTCTATTCAAGGTTCATTTCGATTTACCTTCATGTGACAGATAAAAGAAAGGAAAATTAAGCAAATTATGACAGTTTTCCTTGATCTGCTAAGATAGCTCACTGCTGAGCTAATCGACTTATAGTGAGATCAGAAAATCGCCGAGTTTGGGTTTAGTATCGGAGTTATAGCCAACATGGATAACAGCAAGAGGAATTTATTGTTTTATAATGTAAAGTACTTGCCGCAATACACGTTACAATGTATTACTCAACCAATTTATATATCCTATTTATATGTTAAGTTTATAGGTTAGCTTCTAATAATTATTACTACTGATCTTCAGCATATTTTTTGTGTTCCAATTGTTTATTACCACATAATAGATCAATAAATTATTATCTTAAAATTTATTGCGAGTAAAATACACAGCATGTACATCATTATACACGTGTATATGTATTAATAGACACCATATCATTATTCTATTTGCATTTATTTTTTGCTTTAAACAATCCTAGTCATATAGAGGTAATTTCATAAGAAAAATGGGTAGTTTGGGGTAATAGAATTTCTACTAATATAGAATAGAACCATTGATAATGATAACCAAGTATGGAGCGTAGACACAAATAATCAATATTTCTGATTCTCCTAAAAACAAAAACCAAATCATTGCTTTATCCAAATAAAAATGTTTTTAACACTTATAAATTAAAGAAAATTCACAAGAAAAGGTCTTGTAACGAAATACCTTAAAATAATTTAAAAAATATACAGTAGTTAGCCGCATAAGAATATTCTTTCCTAAACTTTAATGTTATGGTTATCAATAAGATAGTTGTTTTTTGCTGTTACATTGTTAGATTAAATCTTCAATTAATTGCAGTTTTATTAATAAGATGTTCTCTGCAAGCTCGAGATGATTAGGTACTATTTCTTGTACACTTTGCCACTTCACTTTGCTCAATTTATTCATGAGCCCACAAGACCAGTTGATTTGTGGAATCCATTTGGTACAACAACTATTCGTCCAAAGAGTCAAGTTAGTTTGACTACACTTCTGCAGATTTTTCGTATATTAAGATATAAGTGGATTGTAAGTGTTTTTTTTAAACATAAAAAATTAGCTTTTATTCCTACAGATTTAGGCACTCAATAAGGATGAAGTTATTGTGCGATTATCTGTGGGAGATATTATTGGTAAGCGGCTTCTGCTATCAGGGCTACCATGGACTCCCTCCCAGGACCCTACGGAACAAATTCCAAATGACAGGATACGATATGAACCGAATCCTCTACCTGTGAAGAATAATGTCTCTATATATACTTTTCTCGGATTACCATACGCGGAACCTCCTATATCTCAGCGTCGTTTGAAGGTAATTATTTGTATCTTTATTAAATGGATCTGTTTGTCCACTTTTTATTGGCATTTCTTGTTCTAAGCAATGGCATTCCATGGTGGACTAAATCGAAAATGTCTCTTACCCCCAATCTATCTAAGTGGTAGAGTATGGTCATTAAAGACATGGTCATTTAAAAACCAATCGTATAATTTTTTTTAGCCACCTCAACAATTAATACATTTGCCTGGACAGTCGCCATTTTTAGCGTTTCAATATGGAGCATCATGTGCGCAGGATGTTGAAAACAGACCACAGCTGTTCGTAAATGATCCATATCCGTTCATAGTTAATGAAGATTGCCTTTATCTAAACATATTTTCTCCGGATGTAAGTTATTCATATTGTTAGTTAATCTTTTATATAACTAATATAGCTGTTATAGGTGTCCAAAGTTTCTGGTGAAATCTATCCCGTTGTGGTATTTTTTCATGGAGGAAATTTTCAAACTGGATCAGCTAGTGAGTGGCCAGCGCATGGCCTAGCATCAAGAGGACTCGTTGTGGTCACTGTAAATTATCGCCTCGGGGCATTAGGTACGTTGGATTTGATTATCACTTTCATATTAAGAAGTTGAACATTTTTATGTTGGGTTATGAGGATTTATTCAAGGATTTATGAGCCTTGGTGATACTGAATCTGGTAACTACGGTCTCCAAGATCAACGCTTAGCGTTAGAATGGGTTCGCGATAACATTGCATCTTTCGGAGGTGATCCACAAGCGGTTACCATTGTTGGACATGATGCGGGTGGCGTATCTGTTGGTCTTCATATGTTATCTCCATATTCCAAAAGTGAGTTCATTTGTAACGTTTTCCGTAATGTCAAAGTAGCATTTTGTGAAAACATAAATTTCAGATCTTTTTCGGGCAGCAATAGTAATGTCAGGTTCTGAGGTCTCCTATCATTCGACAATTGGTAAACCAGCGCTAGCTTTTAATAACACCATTAAATTAGGCCGATATCTGGGTTGCACACAGTCGGTTCCTGTTCATGTCTGGGACTGTATTCTTACTCGTTCAACGAATGATATAGTTAGGGCAACAACTGATATTCCCATCGAGTAGGTACTTTAAAATAGCAGAACTATTAGTTATATGTATTCTCAATTATTAGGATTTTAAGGTATAATCGCTACCTCTTCATGCCAAATGTGGACGGAAAAATTATTCCGGGGAATCCTCTCTGGATTTTAAACAATGCTCCAATGGGGATATCAAATATAGAGAGTTCGGTTCCGCTTCTTATCGGGATGAATGCAAATGATGGTGTGGAGGTATGGCGATTTCTAGCGAGGTATTTATTTTACTTTGGTCTTATCATTTCAGGTGATCTTAGAAGATCGAAGGCTTGGCGAGTTCAATGACTTCAAAAATGTCGATCAAGAATATTTACGAAGTTTTGTCTTGGAGTACGCATTCAGACATAACTATACAATGAATCGAGAAGCCATCGTTGAAGCTATCGTTGATCGGTATACTTTCTGGCCAGATCCTTCTGATGAGTGGGCCATTCGAGAGGGCTTCGTACAGTTGGCTACTGATGCATACTATACCTCCCCAATTGCTTTATCTGCCCATCTTCATTCAGCCGCGGGTTCACGGACGTTTATGTATGTAAATAACTACAATTTTTCTAGAGGAAATGAAAAGTACAGGTTTATGCCGAACTGGACAGGTATGTTATATCCTGTAACAATATTTGATGTATAGCAGGTTTCTGTAATAATTATTTTATCTATTTAAGGTGCCTGTAGAGAATGTGATTTATATTTATTATTCGGCTATCCTCATGTGGGCGCTGACCTACGCCCGTATCATTTAAGGAACGTTACTTTTACTGACTACGATAAAAACGCCAGTCAGATATTCACGAATATCATTCGACGATTTGTTAAGCATCAGTGAGTATATGAGCAATTATACTTTTTTATAGAGGATGAAGTTTTTATTGGTAATTCAGGAATCCAAATTTCTTATTTGATGGAACATGGAGTGCTCACGAGCCGAGGCGACATTGGTATTTAAATTTCAATTATTCTGATCCTGCTGAGATGATGATTCCTGGTAAACTGGATCGCGATTACCGGTACATGGATGTTGCTTTCTGGAATGAATATATTCCTGGTCTTGTGAATTACATGACTACAACATTTCCACCATCTGAAGTATCTGTAAGGCGAGAACTTGTTTTGTTTAAATGGGTCGTAGGCATTTTAGGTGTACTATTAATGTTATTCGTTGTTTTAAGTGGGGCGTTTGCATACCAAGTATACGAACGTACACATTTCACTGATGATATAAAGGAATCTCATAATCTTGTTGAATATACGGATAATTTTAACTCAAGTAATTCAATTGACCAATCTCAACTTGTTAGGATTTCTAACTTTTAAAAATAACGGGTTGTTATTCTGCATATGTACATATGTTAATATTTATTTGATATTTTGCAGCTTAAGCTCAAATTGTAATATATCTTGTGTATATGAACGTTTATTCAAGCTGTTCAAACGTTTACTCGTGGCTCTCTTTCCATCTGTATTTTTGATCAATGTACATTGATTTGGTTATAATGCGTCATTATAGTTGGGATCATGGCACCTAAGACAAAAGCTGTTGAGAAGAAGAGTAAGGTGGCTAAAGCTATTGATGCCAAGAAGAAGGTTGTGAGAGGACAAAGAAGTGTGCATAGGAAGAAGATCCGCACATCTGTCCACTTCCATCGCCCAAAGACCTTGAAGACTGCAAGAGTACCAAGGTGGGTGTGAAAGTTTGTGAGGTGCCCTATTCAAAGAATATCATTGAAGGTACCCTCGAAAATCGGCTCCTGCTCGTAACCGCTTGGATGCGTTTACTATCATAAAACACCCTCTAACCACGGAATCTGCGATGAAGAAAATAGAGGATAATAATACACTAGTCTTCATTGTTGACATTAATGCCAACAAGCATCAGATACGGTCTGCAGTAAAGAAACTATACAATATAGAAGTGCAGAAGGTATGCTTATTCTTTCTAAATGTTATTGGGTCTTTGATTGTTATATTTTTAGGTTAATACTCTCATTACACCTCTTATGCAAAAGAAGGCTTACGTTCGTCTCACACCCGATTATGATGCCCTTGATTGTGCAAACAAAATTGGGATAATCTGATCACTTATTGTTGTTTTGCCATGAAGTTGTTATTAAAGAAATCGTTGACTATTTAGCACCGTTTACCATCATTGTTTTATACCTTACTAATTCATCGCGAATATTGTTCTTCGAGTCGTCATAGGTGCGATTTGTGAGGTGGGATGGATGCTGATTCGGTGAAAAATGCAGATTCTAGAGAGAGGTTCTTGAGGTTCCTAGGCAATCTTCCCGGGAAGAAGGTATAGTTACGATAGTATATCGCGCGTCATTGTTTTTATACATGCCACGATTTAAGGTTAGTATCAACATGTACGAAAGAACCGTAGTGTCCGGGGAATTGGTTGCTGTCAAAGGTGATGGGACTCACTACCTTATTGATAAACTTGAAACGCCCATAGGTGTATTGGATAGCGTCGTTTTAAGGTTTATTTGCAAATAATTTGGTTGTGTCGAGCGTAAGGTGTATTGGTAGGCAATAAGCAAGTTTCAGGACATCTGATACAATTTCTTTAACTGTGGATTGGACTAGTATGTGCCCTTAGAAGCGATATTTCCTAGTTCGTAAATGAATAAAGCATTTCGCCTTTGTATATTTATTGAAGAAGTCTGTTCACTGATATACCTAGACTGTGTTACGGCATTCGTTAACTGTGTATTTGCAGGTGATGCTTTTGGATGATAGTTTATTGTTTTTGTTAGATTCGTACTCATGGCTAACGGATATGTATGTAATTGATCATTTTGTGGAAGATAATTGGAATAAAATTCCAAACTCGTGGAAAATAGAGCTTGAAGATTATGAGGTTATTTATCTCTCGTAATTTAGAATTTGTAAAAAAAGTTATTTTATTAAGGTACTGGACTGGGCATCCTTCTTAGATATTTCATCTCCTCTTTGTCGACCTCTACCTCTCTCACTTTACTGTTTGCGCTATCTCATAAAGTTGCTAACTATAAGTAGGAAAGCTGTTAGTTCTCCTAAGGAAGTTATACAAGCATTTGGGATAAATTCTTTTTCTGGTTTACAGGTGGATTTTTATATTTTCAAGGAGTTTTAATGCCATCGTGTGCACCTTTATATCTTATTTCATCTGTTGTAGGACATTAATTGTTTTCCTTCTGCCTTATGTGATCAATTAAAAAGGAAAGTCAAGTTAAAAAAGGAGCACGAGATATCCAGGGTGCTTGAAGTTGTTCAACTTCTAAAAAATAATTCTTTGGAAAGTAAGTAGATCGATTTGATCAGGTTAACTTTTACATTAGCTTCTTATATTTTGGTATAAAAGTATACTGAAGCTTATTATTTGTTTTAGGGCTTAATTTTGATACTATTATTGATGTCGGAGCTGGTCTTGGACACCTATCCCGATTGCTAGCTATAAATCTTACAGATGTTAATGTAGTAGCTGTAGAAAGTGATGTTCAGGTGTATATTTAGGTTGTACTTTGGAGAAATACTATATTACCTATCTGATTATTTTAGTTGGTAGCTTCTTCTTCACGTATGGATTCATATATTAAGCGTCGTTCAAGGACTTCCATTAGAACACCTCAACGACAGGTTGAGTATATCACTTCAGATACTAAAAATGAGGCATTTTCTGAAGGTAAGTATAGTTGAGGTCAGATATAGTCTTATTTGGAACCAATGCATTGAAAAGTATGTATATGCTTTTTCATCTTTCACATTTATATTTAGATGCTTCCGCTCTCTTACTTGGACTTCACCCGTGTGGGAATCTTTCACCCTCTATTATTCGAATATTCAATAATTTATCTTCGGTTTCAGCAGTAATGTTATTTGGGTGTTGCTATCATAAGTTGAATGATGGATTCGACAAATTATTTCACAACGAACTATGTAATTTAGACCAATCGGTAAGCACTTTTAATTTGCTTAACTGGACACATCTATTATAACTCTAAGTGCAGTTATAAAATCATTTTGGTTTTTCTTATGATATTCATTTTAAACTACTATATTTGTTCTATTTATTTAGAATAACCGTTCTTGTTCCTTGGGTTTTCCAATGAGTTATAAGTACCGAGATGTTTCATTATCATATGCCGCACGGGAGCTAGCATGTCATGCAATCGAGAAGTTTATTATGAATCTAAAAATAGAGGTATAGTTCTCATTTAATATTAAGATAATGTATTCGTTGTGAATCTAGTTTATCTAACAACTTAGCCTAAACACAAGTATTTAGTGATATACTACAACTAACTAAATACAATGTTTTGAGCTCCATTATAGTAAGTTGGAAAAATTAGTCTTCTTTATTTTTAGATGTTTTAGGCCCCATATTCGCATAAAGTTCACTGCTATCGTGCAGCACTGGAATGGTTAATTGTAAATTGTGGGTGGATGGAATATCCTACACAAAAGCGTCATCTAGGACTAAAAGGAGTAAAGAAAGCACATGAAATGACATTTCTGGAATATGCACGAAAGGCTTTATTTGGAAGAGAGGATTTATTGAATGCAGTTATGAGATATGTAAGTTTTGTGGAAGAACACTAATTTCCAGGGATAAGTATGTTATATAATGTGAAAATATTTTAGGTAAAATCGGATCAATCTGCACAAAATGTATTGCTATCAATTGACTTAGAAGCCAAGAGAGTATTAGCCATTTACTGTCTTCGACTTCTTGTTGCTCTATTAGTTGAAACATTAATTATTAATGATAGATTAGAATTTTTGAAAGAAAATGGTCATACCGTTACTACAATACCCCTTTTTGAACCATTGTTATCACCTAGAAATATTGCTATTGTTGGTTGGAAAAATAAATAATAAGGTAACACTAATTTTTGGTATTTTTTATTGTTGTTATTACCGTTATTCTTGTATGCTTTTGCAGATTAATCTTAATACATTCATAAGTAAAATTATTAGATCAATCTCTTAGAAATCTTCGAGGATGTGGCACATTATGGCCCATGTATTTCCTTTGAACAGAGCATGAACATGAATATCTTACTGTTAATTCATTTAGTTCGGAACGAAATCGATATGGTAGTAGTTACTATACAAAATGTCGAGATTGATTTTCCTTACCAGCCGTACGAATGTCAATTAACATATATGGAAAAAGTCATCGAATCACTGAATATGGTAGATGAAACTTACTATGTTAGAAGTGATATCAAAATAATTTTGTGTTTTTTAGAATTATGATGCTGCACTTGAATCTCCTACAGGTACTGGAAAAACATTATGCTTATTGTGTGCAACTCTTGGCTGGATTCAAAAACAGAAAATGTCCTTAGTTCCCACGGTTCAAGACGTCATGGCTATAGTTGCAGGTGTTTCTCGAAATTTGTATTTGCTGAAGAAATTTACTTCAATTTTAACCACAAATCATTTACATGCATTTCATAGGGTTACCTTATTGCAGGAAAGAAGGATGGATCA
This sequence comes from Heterorhabditis indica, assembly GCA_020740425.3. NCBI lineage: Eukaryota > Metazoa > Nematoda > Chromadorea > Rhabditida > Heterorhabditidae > Heterorhabditis > Heterorhabditis indica. The sequence goes on along the minus strand of JAJAVP010000130.1, from coordinate 110,123 downwards.
TCTTGTATTAGAAATTCAAGATCTTTATTTGTGCCTCGTGTATATTATTGTTCTCGTACTCATAGTCAGCTAAGTCAGGTTGTGAGGGAATTGAATAAAACGACTTATAAAATGTGAATTCCATGTCATACATGTATTTGAAAGTCTTATTTTGTTTCATGACTTTTGAATGTTTTTGATGTAATTTAGTATGTCAACAGCAATAATTGGCTCTCGAGATCAATTCTGTATTCATGACAGAATTAGTAGAGAATCTGATAACCAAACTAAGGTTAGTTTTTTTGGATTATTTCTTATAGTGTATCATCGGAAGAGTTCCACTTTTGCAGTCTATGATGTGCAGAAATGTGGTTTCCAAAAGGACGTGCTCATATTATAATCAGTGGGATAGTAAGCTTGATTTTTAGTAGTTTTTTAATTTATAGATATAGTTTTATATGAAATCACTCACTGACAATCAATTAGATAACTTTAAGAGATGAGCATAGAGAACTTAAATCAAATTTCTGAGGAATTAGGACATGTTCCGGATATTGAAGAGGTTGTAGCTATTGGTAAAATGCACAGGTAATTTGCTAGACAAACATCTTATTTTTCATTGAGGAGCGTGAAATTTTTTCGAAATATATTTTAGGTACTGTCCATTTTTTCGAAACCGACAAATGAATGAAACGGCAGAATTAGTTTTGTTACCTTATAATTACCTGATCGATCCGCAGTTGAGGCGACAAAATAACATCGATTTGAATGGAGCTATTATCATCTTTGATGAGGCTCATAATTTGGTAATCTCCTTAAACATGTAAATCTGTTCTAACAGATATATAATAAAAGTCTCCTTAGTTCTTTACCATAGCTTTTAAAGAACATGTACTAGCACTAATTTTAGTATATTTAAGGAAGCTATATGTGAAGAAGCTGTATCATTCGATTTATGCACTACGGAGATTTCACTTTGTATTCGTGAGTTAAAAAAAGCGATTGAGTTACTGATGGAGAAAGAAGAATCTATAAAGAATACGATGGTGAGAAACTGATTGCCTCGACTATTTCCTTGTTGACTTCGCATCTATATTTAACATTTTATTATTAGGTTATATCTATAGGATAACAGCTCACTAGCTTTTGGTGCGGATATGGAGAAATTAAGTAAAAAAGACAAGGACCCTGCTTTTAATATTGGAACAGCTGCTCTAGTATTAAGTGAGTAGTATATCAAACTTTGTGAGGTTAATTATATATTTTTATTTTTATTTTTCAGACATGCTTTTTGAATTAGAGGCTCATATAGAAAATGCTTATGATGACAAAATAGGCCGAATCTCAAGTGATTTTCCTGGGAAGGTAAGGAATGATTAATTGCCACTAAAGGAAAATCTATAAATTCTTAATATATTTTACATTAATATTTACAAATAGGTATTCCCTGGTGCATATCTTTTGAATATACTTGCGAATGCTCAGTTCTCAGCTGATAAAGCGCAAAGTATATGTGAAGTTTTGCAAAAAGCAGCCGACTTTCTTAATGATGAAGGTAATGAACAAAGTTGTTTTTTTTTAAATTTTGATAAAGAGAGAATAGTTCACATGAAGATGAAAAACATGAATAAATTCAGCTGAGGTTTTGGGTTCGTTGAATGGAAAGAATTTAGAAAAAATTCGTAATTTTATACTTGTTGTATATTCAAGTTTATCTCAAGAGATTTCACTTGCAATGAATTCATGTCAAAAGGTTAGTGTTCCATTTATAATAGTTATAATATTTTTGAAACAGGTTATTGATGGGCCTACATAACACCATTAGCATTATTTTGCATTTACATTAAATATGAGAAACAGTAATTTTGAATATGCATGATTCTATCATAATTAATATGCTTTATCTTTCACTGATACTAGATTTTAAGAGATCTGTGTATTCACAGAATGCGAAATTCATATATTTATTAAATAATGTGGATATATGAATAATCTTTATATAGTTCCTTTTCAACACTTCAAGTCCTCTGTAAATCCGAATAGTATTGCCAAGCATTTCAAGTTGTATATGGTAAGAGATGATGCAAAAGAAGACAGTGACACAGCGAAAAAGGTTTGAATAGTTATTATTTGGTTAAAATTTGTTTACATAACTTCCTCTACTTGGAAGAACTTTTCTTAATCTGACAAATAGGTAGAATTTCAAGAACAGTGTGATTAAATAGTGTTTAAATATTTTTTGTTGCTTAATTACTTTATGTTGTAATTTTATAATTTCATAAGTCTCATATTTGTGTCAGTTAATAATGATTACAATTTAGATTACACTTAAGTATTGGTGTTTCACAGCAGGAATTGCAATGAAGTCATTAAAGGCTGTTGGAGTTCGTAATATTATTGTTACTAGTGGAACTCTTTCGCCACTTTCTTGTTTCGTGGGTAATCTAGGCATGTGAGTCCGTTTCCAATATAAGGACGAGATCCAAATTATATTTCTTGGTATCAATTAAAAATGGTACTTGAAATAGTTATTTATCTTTAATAACTTAACTATTGTTCAGTAATTTTGGATGTATTCTCGAAAACGGACATGCTGCTAAAGGTGATCAAGTTTTGGCTGGCATTATTCAAAGAGCACCAAGAAATAACAGACTTCTCAATGGTGCCTATGTTAACAGGTACAACTTTCTATTTTTGATTCATTATGTTATATAAATAGAGGTTGTCTTAGTTTAACATATTAAAGCTTAATAGAAAATTTGTCTTCTTAGCACTTTCGAGGATTTTATTTTTCTTATCAGAAAAAAAATATAAAAGCTACTTCTATTTAACCTATATCAGGATTTCCTAGTTAGTCTTTAAAACGTCTTCAAATAAAATCTTACAATTAATAAAGTTTTTGTTTGGTTTTTAAAGATCCTCCGATGACTATGTATCTGGCATTGCTGAATCTTTACTCAGCATGGCGATAACTGTTCCACAGGGTATGGCTTACACTTATATTTAAATCTATTCAAATAAATTCATTAACGATTTATTTAGGTATTTTGGTGTTTTTTGCCTCATACAGCTTAATGAATCAAATGATTAGTGAATTAAAAAAGCGCAAGCCGGAGAAATCATCATCTACTTATTGGCAAATGATAGCAGATACAAAAGTAGTAGTAGTTGAACCGAGAAGTAAGGTATGTAAAAAATGATCTTATCATAGTAATCAGTGTTTAAAATTGGAAGTGAGGTTTAACACTTAAAACTGTGTTTCAGCATGAATTGTCAGTTGTACGTTGTGAATTTACACAAGGAGTAAGGAGTGAGAAAGGGGCCATGTTTTTTGCAGTATGCAGAGGGAAAGTGAGTTCTATGCTCAATTGTCTCATTCTCTTTGAAATATGGATATTCAGGTGAGCGAAGGCATTGATTTTGCTGATGCTGATTCTCGTGCAGTGTGTATTGTCGGTATTCCATATCCTCCCATCGCTGATGTAAGAGTACGGCTTAAAAGACTCTACATGGATGAATTAAAAGCTGATGATAAAAAGGTGGGTTTACTGTGCAATTTGATTCCACCAAGCATATTTTCTGCGACATAATTATATTATTACCATATTTTTCAACCAGGCGCAATCTTCAGAAATGTGGTATGTGACAGAGGGGTACAGAGCTGTAAATCAAGCCATCGGTAGAGTTATTCGACACGTAAATGATTTTGGAATTGTGGCTCTGTTTGATGCGAGGTTCTCGATTTGTTTTCTATTTTCGTACTATTCTTTTTCCGAAGTGCAGATGTTTAATTTTTATTCCATAATTTGTACCTCTTGTCTAAAAGGCATGTGTATATTATATTCATGTTAATTTAGCAAAACCTCCATGCATTTTAATATATAATTTAATTTTACTACTAATATCTTAGATTTTCTGGCGTCAACCACTCCTATTTCCCATCATGGATGCGCTCTTCAATAAAGACTTTCGAAAGAGGCGATGAATTTATTAAGATATCATCCAGATTCTTCCGCGAGCGCGATTTTGAAATAAAAGTAATATTTAGAATTTCACTATTTAGGTAAAATTCTATTTGATAGTATATTTGTAGATTTCCCGATCTACCGTTATAAAAGAAGAATCAACATTAAGGTCTACTAAAGTAAAGAAACGACCAGTAATGATGGAAGCATCTGAAAATAATGAGTTAGTATTTTACATAGTTTTCTCAGAAATTATTAATCCGTAGAAGTGATAATAAAAACATGTATTTGTGATTAATGCTATATCACTTATCTCATTCAGCTGAATTTACCTAGTGGCATAGTTGTTCAATTTGGTAATTTTAAAAAATATAATTGAAATTTTTCTGCCGCATTTTATTTTAATAAGAGAGAAATCTTGTCTAGCTAAGTGGTTTATTTTTCTCTTTCATTACCTAGACATCTCACTTAATGAAATAGCTTTTTCTTAACTCTAGTACTTCATACAGTATGAAAATTATACTGCATGTAAATAAAAGACCCATTTTTACCGAATCACACTGTATGATAGCATTGCCCTCTAAGTATTTTTATTTTTAGGATTCTTTATGATTTTAATCTATATCCTGGATCTGCATCTGCTGATTATGTATCACAAGTTGAATCTGAAGTTAAGAATCAGCCAACATCAATATCACAACTAGTGTTTGATGTTCGTTTGCACAACGTCGTCTAGAGTTTTATTTTATTATAATTTTAGAAGTTTGTATCCCGCTAATACTACAAATGATATTTATATTTAAAAAAAAAGAATACTGCAAACTCATGCAATTATACATATTATAGGTGTATATTATATATAGTTATATTTTCGCTACTGACAGGATACGGATGGTGCTACAATTAATCAACATCGTATTGATCGAATGAAGAAAACCGTGAATCTACCAGAATCATTTGGAGCCATCAGTGCAACACAGATAACATCTGATGCGAAATCATCATCAGCACAGGCATTACCAATTAGAAAGAAGCTTAAAATAATGGTAAGTCTAAATTCACACATATTCTAGGTAGGAATTCGTAATATAAACAAGTATTGCAATTAAGTTTGTAAAAGTACTGCATATCTAGATGTTTATTTTCGGAAATTAACTCTGAGTATTATTTATTATTAATAAGAATTATATACGCGTAGATTTCGATTAAGTTGTGAAGCTTGTTTCTCCCGTGTAGTTGAAGGGATTCCTTGCAGTAGTGAAAAATAACCCTTAAACTAAGTGCAATTAACTTTCTAAACTTTATAATTTTGTCGCTTATTCTAATGCTATTAATTAAATGTCCGCTATAAAAATCTAATAACATTACAGTACTTTGATATAGGCGATGATTTATTAAGCCTAAATGAAGTAGTTTTTCAATTTGAATATGGTGGTGGCGGGTCTCTCATTAGAGCAGTAACAAGGTCCTCATCTGTTGTTTGGCTGTAAATGTTATTCGTTATATTTTTATAAGTGCCGTTAAATAATGATTTTTACTTATTGGTTTGAAAGCAAAAAATTATGTTCTTAAGATTTTGTAGCATAGCATCTTGCTTTAAGCGTCGTTTACTGTTGTCAAGATAATAATAAAATAGTACAGATTAAATCAGATTATTGGGAATACTTATTGAGGCTATACTTTTAAGAGTTTGCTAAAATATAGTGAAATAAGTATCTTAAAGACATTATATTCTTTAAAGAAGTAGAATTTTCTCTTTCATAAGCAGTATTTTAGTTGGCATTAAATTTGGCGTTTACTCTTAAACCACTGCGACTCGTACGTCTTATAATAAATCTCTTATTAGGTCATAATCCCTTCATTGGCTTCTAGAGAACCAGCTAACTCTTCTTTACTTCAACACAAAACTAACCGTTTACTCCTCAAAAGTATTCCGACTATGCTAATTTCGAGATTTCGATCCCTAATGACAGCTATTAAGGGATTAGCTACGCAGTGCACTGAGTAGGCAGCCATTTCTATACCCATTATTGACTCTGTGTTTTCCTGAAACAAATAATAATTTATTCTAATTTTATATTATTGGTGTAATAATTTTGGATTTACTTAACTGGAAAAGTTGAATAGTGCTATTTAGGTTACATTCTCTTCCTAGGGTAACCTCAAATTTATTGATTCTAAATCGCATTTAGAAATTAATGACCTAATTTATTTCTCATGTTGCCATAGCTTAGGGCAAAATGCTTGTTCCATTCTTTTTTTCGGTCATGTCTTTCACGAATTTGTTAAGAATATTGATTGGGATCTAGTGAATATTCGTTTTAGCATAGCAATACTATACTAAAGTAAGAAGTACGCAAATAAAATAGCTAGTTAATATTCTCACATCGAATCAGATAATATAAATAAAGATAAAATATCTAATTATTTATATTTGTATCCCACCTTATATCCTTTAATCTCCCAAAGAATCATCATGGTTATAATTATGAAGGATAAACTGTTGAGTAACAGCCAAAGAGATGCTGTCGTTGATTCTTCAAGCATCTTCACGCGTTCTTGATCTTGCTGTATTTGGTAAACATTTTATATTATTTACTTACTAGAATATTAGCAAGGTATAAGTTTTTGTTGTTTCAAATAATAATTTAACAAGAAATCAATTGCTCTGCAGAACACTTACTACATGTGATTTTCTTTGAATGTAACTTGTTTTAGGTGTACTCGTCATTGATTAGTTGCGGGACAAATAATATTTATATATTGTTACCTATTGTAAACGCTATAGATGACTTAAGGTTATGCAAGGCTAAGTATATGAAATAAGTTCCAAATATGTTCACTAATCTTCAGCAATAAGGTTTAAATATAAGTTTATAATTGAGATTTCGATATACTAACTTGTGTGTCTCTCCAGCATCGACTAAATAAAATTAGGTTGACTGGATGTATGATGAGATTGAAAAGGAGGAGAACAGAAAGAAGTGCAAGATGAAATGGTATGGCAAGAAGAAATGAACGTGTAATGCGAATAAGAAAGAAGTCTGCTAACAGAAGAAGAACAACTAAAAGCCAGGTAGACGCGAGTAAGCGGGACGACTGTGATCTGGAATAGATTATTGGAAATTCTTAGCATATAGCTAGCTATAAGGAGTAGCCACATTTTTGTTATTTTCCTTCCATAACAATCTTTTGATTCTATCTACTACATTACAGATAATTTGCTGGTTTTATTGTGCATAATTTTATATACTTAAGTTTTCTTCTATATCTGCTAATTTTTAAAAAAAGATCTCAGCCATTTTCCCTCGTAAAAGCCTCACCACCGCCACATACATTCATAGGGAATAGATTGTCGTGACGATTATATGTTTTCCTTGTCAATGGAAGTGGATGCCAACAACAACATACTCGCCACATTCTGAACTTTTTGTTAGCTACGCGATTACAAATTGTCTATAAACAAATTTTGTTTAATTAGCTCAGTGAGCATACAGCATAGCGTTTACTAGAAAATGTTCCTATACAACTAACTTAAGAATAGTATACTTATAGTATTTTTACCATGCTGTTAAGAAGTACGCCTTTTTATTTACATATATATGGCATGCTTCTTCTACTTAGTATTTTGTTAGAAGTCTAAGACGTTTTTTTTAAAGATTGGTAGTAGACTTCAGTATTGTCTCCTAATTTGTAATGTATTTTTCTTCCGTAAACCTACCTCAATTGGGTTACCAGCGATACTACGCAATAATGAAAATAACTATTTTCCTATTATATTGAAAATGGTACTTTTATCGATATTTTCTTTGTCCAGAAAACTAACATGGCTATTAAAGGAATGAGCTTTGCTATGTAAAAAGTGATATTTACATTAATAATTTATTTGTACTAACTAACTGTGATAAATGGTAGTTATGTCGAGATAATGCCTGGACAACTCCGATAGTTAAAAGAGTCAGTAGACTGACTGTAGAATTGAGTAAAATTGCTGAAGAATGGGCACTAAACAGTTCAAGACCACCAATTACACGAGGTTTTCCTTCATTAATTGTAGTAGTCTGAAATATTTCTTGTTTCTAAAGAATACTTTTTGCATAATATCGTTTAAGGAAAGGTTTATTATGATTTTAAAATTATTTCATAAAATAATATTCTGAGAGTTGCTTGAATATGTTTTCTATATAGTTAGAAAGAATCATTTGAAAAATTAAAGCAGTTTTTTTTAAGGAAGAGATGCCTATTAGCATTATTAAGGCGATGGATTAGATTATGTATATACGCCTTTATGGTAGTTGGCTAAGATAAAAAGAGAGTTCGTTTCTTTTTCATGAGTGAGCCAATAATTTGATTTCTTTTTGATTTGAATCGTATGCCTTGTAGAATTATTTATGAGGCTTAATTTTCCTCTTTTCTGGGTCCTAGAGGCATTTTGCATCAGAAAGCATGCTGTAGGTGGTTTAGTGGCGTCGTTTGAATAATTCACCGATTTGCTTGAGCGGATTACTTCGTATTCGGAAGTGGAGTCACGACATTACGCTGGGTTAGGCTATGTGCTACTATCTAGTTTTATTAAGGGCTTAACATGTTGTTTGATAGCTTCATTTCGTTTTAAAATAGTTGTTTTCTTTGGATTATGATAGTATCTACGATTTTCTAGATTATTAGTTTAACTGTTCATTGATAATTTTATTTTAGTGCAAGTAAAAGATACACATACCCCATGATATGCTGCATCGATGTTTTGGGATAGTTGGCGTTCAAAATACGGTGATGTCGGTGTGAAACTAAAGAATATAGTAACCACAGCTGACATACAATTACAAAGCCATAAATTACTGCTCAGCAGGTGAGTTGTAGTATGTAATTTATGGTTGGACGATATAGCAACTAATACGAGGATATTGAAGATGAATATTAGTATAGCAAACATGAAGTTAAAAGCTGAAGTCCACATAGATGCTGATTAGGATCTTGTTCTTATTTTATAATTTTAAAATAAGAAAATTTGCAGTGTTTGATGCTAGTAAGACCTCATGAATTTCCTCTAGCTGTCTAGGTTCTTTAGTAGCTCCGCCCTATCGATCAGCTTAACCACGCCCATTCTTACGTGTTGGTTTACTCGGAAGATGATTATTCTGGTGTCATTAGATTGTTTTTCTAGACTATATCAGAAAGCTAAGCTGTGTTTCGAGCTTATCGTTTCAATGGATAAAAAGAAAACAGGCAATAATAACAGCGATTAACCAACATTCAGCAACATTCGAGAAACTTAATTTAACACTTGAAAATATCCATATCAAATAACGTGTTAGGGCTAAATATTATGCATATATATAAGAAAATATTTTGTAAATATGAAGATTGGAAGACCGTATTTTACCAGTGGTATTAATTGCAATAGCGCTTTTCAACAACATTATCTTGCACATAACACTTCACTAACTTTTGTTTGTTGCATAGTCATAAATCACAATCTAGACATTCCATTTTTAATTTTTTTTTCAGAGACACAAGCACATCGATCCAAGATAAGCAAATGCTACAGGATTCCCGGACATTCTAATGTTATTAAAATAAAGTTATACGAGTGCACTTAGATTTAGTTACTTATGCTTTACAATTTTATCAAAATATTCTTTGAAGCAGGGGATAGATGAATTATATTTATAGAGATATGTGAAAAATAGATGTATTCATGAACAATTAAGCATTAAAGAAGTAGGATGTAAACAGTACATCACATGATATGTCAGGAAATCAGTTGTTTTTTCACATTTTAATTTAATTTATTTTGGAGCTAGAACCGACCTAATATAGCTAGCGAGAAATTAGTTGGATCAGTGCAGGATAAGCTTTATTTCTATAATGTACTGTGCACTACATTGAATGATTACTCATAGGTAATACACAATTATTTATAGTTTGATGTATCGTAAAACAGATTTTGTGGTACAACAATACAAATAATATTTCTATAAAATGTTGAAATGTCTAGCTGCATAAAGGTATGTGGACATTACATGAAGATTTCGTAGTGTATGCACTTTTCCCTAATACAGAAGGATTTTAAAGATCAGAAAGGAACAAGTCGAATTAAATAAATAGTATATTATTACAACATCCTTGAGATTTAGCTAATACAAATAATTGTAACGGGAAAACCCAAATGCTAAGAATGCAAAAATAGTGGCATTATTCCATAGCCCTATGAAATAATATTAGTCTCAGTGTTAGGTACGAAAGGGCAAATCATTCTGTTGTTGCCATAATAAGACCGTTTTCAATTTTCTTGACATCACGAGTTTCCCATTTTTCCTAAATTTACAATGATGAATTGGTAATAAATGGGAAGAGAAGGATAGTTAATAAGACAAAATTTGGACAATATCAATACTCCAGCATGTATATACTTTTATATTAAATATTAAGTAATATATAATTTGCTTATATGAGTTGATCATTAGTTGTGCTCTAATGATAATAGTTTTGCCGCCTTATTCTGCTATCACCTGCGTCTCTGGCAAATTGGATCTCATTGTTTCATTTCGAAGTATTATGAGGGTTGAATGGTTGATATTGGTTTATTTGTAACATTAATGTTTTTTGAATGTAATTATATAAATGTGGAAGGTATTATGAAGAACCTTGTTACATTTTTTTTTATTACCAAAGGATTTTTCTTTCTCTATATGTGAAACTTTATTTTAAAGTGTATAAGTTAAATAATTAATGAAACTATGATGAATAATTAGTGAGTAAAACTAATTTTCATATGATTATCATTCATATATATTGTCAATATTACTCTCACTGTTATCAGTATCGTTACCAGCTATCGCTACTGCCATTACTAGACCCCTGATAACATTTTTTTCATCCATTCATTTTAATGATTATGCAAGCTAATAGATTTCCTTACAAAGTACTTTTATTTTTGACAAGTTTTTTGATAAGTAGTAGGAATAAATCTTACAATAGTGACACCTTTTTGAAAATCAGATTAATATGATCCATTTAATTACTAGAAAATTTTAAAGACCATGGGTATTCACAGAAGAAATGTAGAATGAGTCAGAATCAATTATTCGTAATTTGTTGATACTGCTGTTAATTATAGGTCCTACATCGAACGAAGTATGCATAAAAGTGTTGCTTTATTTGGTAAGTGATGTAAATATAGTTTTAAAGTCAACCACTTGCAAAACTTTTCATCTCTAAGAAATCTAGAAACTTCACAGTAGAAGAAATTACTTTGATTAAACAAGTTTTCGCGTGATTTCGTTTTAGTTTTGCTATAAGGCTAGTTACATAATAAAAAATATTAAACTAATATTACATCATAACTTGTGTTTGTCATATATATGGTTCTTAAATGCCATGTAGGCTAAGTATCTAGTTGAGAGTACTTTGTGTTGGAAAGCATTTATACGAGTTATATTTATATAATTTAGCTATTATGACCATTGTTTCTGCCGAAAAATGGTCGTGGGTTAACAGTGATACTAATCTCACTTGCATCATTGTTGATGCTGATGTAACTGCTGTCGTCAATTTTAAAGTGGTTGGTTACTTTTATACAAGAAGGAGAATAAATAGTAATATTCTGTGAACAACTTGCCTAGATGTTTCAATATAACGCTATATTTTCTGTCTGTTAATTAGACTATTTATAGGATAATAGAACTGAGACTTATACCGTTGCAGTCAATAAAACAAATGGGTTGGATGGTAACTGTGGTTATGTCAGAGAAGGTGTGGCTTCTCAAAAACTTACAGTAAGTAATTGGCGATCAATGTTACATCTTATAACAACTGTAATTATTCCAGCAGCTCTAACATATTCCAGTTTTATCACCAGATATCATTCGCTAATACTCATTAACTAGTTTTAGGATGAAGTGGAGACATAATAAATTTGGTAATACACGAGAAATGAAGTGTATACACTGTTGTGGTTTAGGTGAAAATGAGGGATTTCATACATTTAGATGTTCTGCTAATGAATCACTGAAACTATTTAATTGAGATACTGCTATAATATCGTCACGAATTATCAGGTACGCTTTTTCCCAAATGGCATGGATGTTAACGCTACGTCTGCCCAGGAATGGATACTAGAGCTCATTTTCACTTCCGACGAAAAAAAGGCTGCTTTTCAACTCAGCGACTATTCCCTCACTACTTCTCCTATAGAGGGAATGAAATANGTCAGATAAAATGTATCTTGTTCAAATGCTCATATTTTACGTATTGACCATGTATATCTATTTTGAAATTGCGATATGTTAATATGTATGCCTTATATCATTGCTATTTGTTTGTCTCTATTAAAATACTTATTACCTAACCATTCTAGATCATGAGACGTGTATCCATAGCTTTTTCTTGATATGTATGGGATCTAAATGTTTTTATTCTGATAAGATGTAAAGGTAGATGTTGACAATGTTTGATTGCGAGGTTATTGACCAGGAATTCTGGAAAGCCGTTATGATATTTCTTAAATTTATTTAAATATCTGCTATTACGGCCTAGTAAATACTAGATTAGGTTNGCTCATTTTCACTTCCGACGAAAAAAAGGCTGCTTTTCAACTCAGCGACTATTCCCTCACTACTTCTCCTATAGAGGGAATGAAATACACACGAACAAGTAAACCATATAATTTATATTGATTACATGATTAATGTCTTTAAGATTGAATAATGTGCTATTTTAATATAAATATATATCTTTAGAAAAATTTGTCATGTTGCCGTCTTCTAAGATAGATTTCCAGGCTCAAGGGACAAATGCTTTCAAGGTAGCATAAATTAGAGGAAAATATTTAATATATCACTGAGTCTTTGTTCAGTAGCTGTAGTTAAACTAACTAAAATTAATGTAGTGCTCAACCACAAATTTGCCACTTATTGATGACTCTGAAGTGGAACTGAAAAACTTACGTGCTGTTGCATTTGCTAATCTTGAGACTCCAGAATTCAATTCTAATCAAGGTAAGCATATGTCAATTTAACACCCTACTTACATATTTTGTTTGTTTGTATGCCTACATATATGGAAGCTTGGAATTTTTATTTTAGTGTTCGAGCAATGCTTCTTGGATGCGCGCACCTCTGATATCGTACCGATTGTGGTTGGAGCATGTCTTGCTGGATTGGTCGTTATCGTTTTAATCGCCTACCTAATAGGCCGTGCTCGCGCTAAGCGTCAGGGTTATGCTAGCGTTTAAACGATATGACCTATATTAAAGGTATCGTTCGTTGAAGTGATTTTGATGACTGAATATATTTTTCCTTTGTATTAGTGGTCAGATAAAATGTATCTTGTTCAAATGCTCATATTTTACGTATTGACCATGTATATCTATTTTGAAATTGCGATATGTTAATATGT
>JAJAVP010000130.1:84220-95340 GCA_020740425.3 Heterorhabditis indica | reverse complement strand
GACCAGGAATTCTGGAAAGCCGTTATGATATTTCTTAAATTTATTTAAATATCTGCTATTACGGCCTAGTAAATACTAGATTAGGTTGGCATTTAGAACTTGGTAATGGTTACATTTAGTGAACTGAGGAATCATTTTATGGAATTCTAGTCGTTAGAAATACAATGCTTGTAAGTTCTGCACGTCGTAGTATACCACTGAAAACGTTATGGAAATATAGGTAAGTTGTCATATATGTGTATATATATGTAATAAGAGATGAGAATATTATATGATTTGGAATTGCCTTTGTTAAGTAAGACTACATATGGTAATGCGAAATTTCTCGATAGTGTTAGTAGTATCTCTGTGATCAAACTAAGTTGGAGTATAAGGTATAGTTGCTTGAAACTTTTGAATGTTCTTAAGGAACTTTCTTATAAACAAAGACTTGTTCTGAATATACAGTTTTGAAATAGATGTGGTCTCGTTTGCTGTAATTGAATATTAACCTTAATTAAGGTTCGTATCGCTCACCTGCCGTTCGCATTCCATTTGTATATCACTTGGTGATAGTGAATTAAAACTTTCTACGGGTAAGGTTTTTCGAAAGTTTTATTCTACCGATGTTATGGGAAATGAAATTCTAGGTGAGTTAGCTAGGTTTGCCTCGGGTGCAGTAGTGGCATCACAAGGAGACAATGCGGTTAGTTTCTACGTTTGGGTTAGTTTATGTTGTAGCTTAATTCCTAAGTACATATTTCCGTTACTCTAGGTACTTGCTACGTGTGTATATCGTTCGGGTCAAGCTAACAGTCCGGGTTTTGTTCCGCTTACTGTTGATTTCAAGCAAAGTGCTGCAGCAGTCGGAAGAATTCCAACAAACTATTTACGAAGAGAGTTAGGCCAATCAGATGCTGATATACTTGCATCAAGGATTATCGATCGTGCACTACGACCTTTGTTACCGAAAGAGTGGAAGAATGAGACTCAGGTCAGAAAAATGAAGGAAAAGTGTATTGTGCTTTATTGAGTAGGGATTTACTTAGTAATTTTACAGATAATCTGTAAGCCGTTGGCACTAGACGATGATGGTGATGGAGTGCTGTTGGGAATTAATGCTGCCGTAGCTGCTATTCATGTATCATCTGTACCTTTTTATGGTCCTGTTGGAGCTGTTAGGCTGGGTTTGGTTGATGGAAAGGTTAGACAATTAGCAGCATTAATGAATGTCTGCAGTGATCATTAAAAGTACACAAACTAGAATTGGTACCTCGGGACTCCCGAGGATGCGAATTCTTAATACATACATGTTAGGAGGATGTTATTAATATATGCTTGAATCTTAATAAAATTTATTAAGATTATGGTAAATCCATCGCGGCACATACTCAGGGAATCGAAATTAGATATGGTGCTTGCAGGCTGCGGTGAACAACGAACGGTGATGATTGAGATGGATGGTGAGGTGAATAACTTAATATTAAGCTGAAATCAATATTTGAGGTTGGAAATTAATGTGGATTAAATATTGGTGCTTTGATTTATATTTAAGCTATCCAGAACGAAAGAAACCATTCCATTTGCTTTCAATTGCAGGAAATTTCGCTAGATGAAGTCGAGCTTGCTCTGAATGAAGGATTCAAATCAGTTGACAAAATTTTATCTGGTATGAACGACTTAAGAGAAATTTCTGGAAAGAAGAAGGAGGATGTAAGCAATTCTTAACTTTAAATAATATTTATAGCTTTAAATATCGATATTTTAGTGGTTAAATGAATTTTATTAAATGGAACATTCTAGTTATCCTCAGAACTATATCCACTAAGTCTGGTTAATGAGATACGTCAACTCTGTGATGAGAGGCTTTACTACATCCTAACTGATATTACTCGAGATAAGACATCAAGAGATGATGCTATTAAAGTAATTTATTTACCGCGAATTTATTTTCTCAACATCTAATTTGATAATTTAGGAAATTGGTGCGGATGTCCTAAAATCATTGAGTAATAGAGATCCAACAATCACAATGAGTGCTTTTAGCTTCGTAGTAAAACAAGTTTTAAGATAAGTATAACCTTCAGTTAAATCGAAAAAACAATTACCTGTAATACTCAATTTTAGGAACCTAGCTCTGGACATGAATTTAAGGTGCGATGGTCGATCGTTGAAGGACTTCCGACCCATTACTATAAATGTTGATGTTTACAAAAAATTGCATGGTTCTGCTCTGTTTCAAAGAGGACAAACCCAGGTATGTGATGGAATATTAACAGAAGGTAAAATACGTTTGACCCATTTAGGTTTTATCCACAGTTACATTCGATAGTCCAGCCGCGGCATTCCACCCAGATTCCATTTCACAACTATTGGGTGCACAGCGTAAGAAGATGTTCATGTTACACTATGAGTTTCCTGGTTATGCCACAAATGAGATTTCGGTACATTAACTGGCTTCATTTGTTTATACGACGTATAAAATTTGACATTTATTTTAGTCTTCACGTAGTATAAATAGACGTGAGCAAGGGCATGGTGCTTTAGCAGAGAAAGCTCTGAAACATGTTATCCCTAAGGATTTCCCATACTGTATTCGATTAGCATGTCAGGTAATTTTTTTTTAATATTTCGTTAAACTGTGGTTCTGTCTACTTATTTGTTAAATATATTAGGTACTTGAGTCAAATGGTTCATCTTCAATGGCATCAGCATGCGCTGGGAGTTTGGCATTGTTAGACGCTGGAGTACCTCTTAAAGCTCCGGTGGCTGGAGTGGCTATAGGTTTAATTACCGACGAGGCAAAGTAAATTTTAGTTTCCTAACATTTCGGATTCAAATCTTAGCATGTGATAATTGTCTAACATTACGTCTAGGAAGATTAGGTAGCGTTTTTAGTCCCGACGATAAATACAGAGTGCTAACCGATATTCTCGGGATAGAAGATTATGCGGGCGACATGGACTTCAAAATTAGTGGTTAGTATTCAACATTTTTTAAATAAAACAAGTCATGTTTAACCATAAATTCGCAGTCATTTGTAATCAAATGAGATACCATTGGTGGAGATTTTTATGCACAAATGAGTTTTTAATATAAATTTAGAAAAAAATGGCCCTCATTCAATTTATTAATTGTTACTGACAAATTACCATTAGAACATGCTTTGAAGGTACATCGAATGGTTTCACAGCAATGCAGCTTGATGTGAAAATTGAGGGGTTGACAAGACAACAGCTGAGCGATTCACTTGTAAGAGGCAAGGAGGGCGTTGATCACGTTCTGGGGGTGATGTCTGTCATGAGAGATCGTCCCAGGTTTGCAGATTAAAATAAAATCTTCCCCTATTGTAAGTGGCTTAGTAGAAGTTCCTGATTAGATGAAAATTTTATAGTGCTTTAACATTTGTAGAGACATCTTCAAATCGACAGTTCCTGTTATTGAAATAATGAAGCTGGAAATCTATAAACGGCAGACACTATTTCGTGGAGGAGGTATAAATGCTAAAATGGTTGAAGCTGAAACGGGCGTTAAGGTCATTAAGAAGTTAAAATTAGGTCTAATAAATATTCGAAATCCAATTCGGAATGCTTTAGATTTCTCAAGAAGACGAATCTCACATTAACTTGTTTGCTCCGAATAAGGAGCGGATGGAAGAAGCCAAAACTCTGATACAAAAGTAAGCTATTATTGAATTAGTTGGTTAGAACCACTCATCGTGAGGTATTTTGTACATATAAAAACCAAAGGACATGCTTTTGCCTGTGCTGTCCGTTTGAGCTGCACTATTGTAGGATTACGACAGATAATGACCAGTCTCAGTTCCTCTTTGGTCAGATGATCCAAGTTGATTTGATAGAAATGTTGGAACGTGGTGTTATGGTACGGATACAAGGAACCGGTCAACCAGTATTTATACCTAATTCGCAGTTACATCCTACTCCTCTTAGTCATTCAACTGCTAGTGGGTTGCAGGTAAGAAACGAACATGGTACGAATAATAATTGTACTAGCACAGTATTTCCATACAGGTTGGGCAAAAGATCACAGTGCAGTGGCTGGGTAGAGATAGTAGCACGGGGAAAATCCGACTATCACGAAAAGTCATCAACTCAACGGCCTTACCAAGTCGCACAAGTCGGAAATAGAATGTAGATGTTTAAAGAGTCAACAACTACATTGTTTATCACATTTAGTTGGGTGGATAAATTCAATTTCATATGCCATTCACCAAATGAAAATGAAAGTCTTGTTGTCTTACAATTTTACGGAGAAGAATTTGCATAACTACATTGGATTGCTATCCGCTACTGCTTCTTCTTCTCACTGTCGTCTTCTTCAAAGTCACTATCTTCCCTCACGTCACTAACGTCCCCTTCCCGCACAGATTTGTATGCAACCGGAAATAAATTGGGTGGTTTTGTGAACCCTTTAGAAGTATTATATTAAGCTAACTTTTAGAATAACATAAGTCCAAAAAATATGTAGAACAAGAAGTAAAGACAGCATGACCATCAGGATACGGGGCACGAGAGGTCGTTGCCATATATTGGACCATCGATATGACGACTGAAAGAGTGATTGTAGCAATCTAATGTTATTCCAATTAGTTCAAAAAAGTACCTGAATAAGCATAGGTGCGTCGAACCAAACAGATCGAATGATCCAAAATGGATAATATATGAGACGTGTTATGGTCCAGACAACCATAAATGTCACAAACAAAATATAAAGCGCAGGTGTCCAGTGAGCGTATCGGAATATCTTCCCCGCTTCTCTGGAAATGTACCACAAGCATAACTGGTTTTTATCCAGTTGGGAATTATCTTCCAGCTATTTTAAACGTTAGTTTGCACTTTCACTGTAAATAAACATCGTTCTTGAATTAATATAATATTTCTGTTATTAATACAAGTACGTCTCAGATATATAGTACTACAAGTGCTAATTTTTAAAATTTAGAATACGATAGAGCACTCACATAAATATATCGGCAGCATCATGGATGAACAGTACAAGAGTACCAACTCGTGTCATATTCATTGACCAACTGATGTATAACAATAATATCGTAATTGCGTGGTGCACCATCATCTGCATAAAGTCAGCACGGCGTATGTCTATGCATAAGGTTCTAAAGAACATTTTCTTATGGTAGAGATTTCACTGCAAAAACAAGCATAGATAAAGCATGACATATAAACTCTACCCAATAAATAGAGCCCAGTAAAATGATGCCTCGATTATGTAATACCACCATATCTCGGTAGATACATGGTGATGTGGCCAGTTACGCCAGCATTCCTTCACGTCAATTAAATGTGGTTCATTTCGAAGGATTACTAACCTAAAATAATAAATCAGTATAAAAATAGTAACATAAATTAAACCATTATTAGCTAAACAATTGTTTCCTAGTAGTTTTCATATATATGACTCCGAAAAATGTTATAGCTAGAAGTTCATGCCTTTAATGAGAGCAGCTCAAATGATCATCAACCTCAGATAAGATGTCTGAATTATTTAAACATGCGAATACTTTAAAAATATCGGTAGATAAAAGTTTTTTGCGCAAACAATAAATCATTTACTGCACCTACCCTGCAAACCAAGCACAGACATAGAATAAAAACCGCCATCCACATTCTGCTACACGCTTGAATTTGCTTTTCCCAGCAAAACCACATGAAATTGGTATAACGGTCGATTTGGTAATGGGTATGAATATATAATATATATTACTGTAAAATATAATGTAAATAAATGGCGACATGTCGGGAATAAAGCCTCATGTTGGGAGCTACTATGCGGGTAAATAAACAACATATAATGTTAATAAGTCCTGCAAAATACAAAAGTATAACCTACATTATTTAGTTGATGTCTTTAAAATTGCCTTAATGATTCAAAACATGAGTAGCTTCCGATTAAATGAGCAATACCGAAATTACTATGCCTAAATTGCCCAGTTAATTATAGAAGGCCATTTGAACTTTCAGTAGAGAAAAAATATTAATAAAATGAAAAATTAATCAACGATGCTATAAAAAAACTGCATCTGAAAAAGTGCATAACTTCATACTGCACACTGCGAACATTTTTAGGGACAAGATTATACAAATGCGAATTTAAGGCTGTTTACCTACAATAAATATGTTAAGACTACTTAACAAAAATTGGTAGTTGTTATTACTGATTTCTCAAAAACAATTGCACCGGCTTCTAGGACTTTATTGTGATTACGTTTATATATTAATTTACAACATCTTATGTAATCATGATAAAATGTTGACCGTTGTACATATGTAATGCTTAATAATGTAGAAATTACTTTTAAATATTAGTCAGAGGACGGAATATATCGCCAATTATAGGCATTTCAAGTTTATTTTCTTATATACGTTAATTAATGAAAGTTTTGGAAATGTGACAGATATATTTGAATAGTGTTACCTGTTAGATGTGACCATATTCTGATCAATAGTGGCGTTTGGACCCATCCACCCATCCATCCAATAGGTAGAAAAACAAAAGATTCCAAAAGGATCCGAATAACCTTTAAAGATATAAGTTTATACAACAGGGTTGAAAACTAAAAATTAGTTATTAATCACATGATAAATAATTTAAACCACTAAAACCCTATAAATAACCATCTTTATTAATGTGCACAAACCTTGACGTCCTTAAATATTTGAGGCATCAAATATATAACAGTAAATTTCGGCAAAATAAAGTTAAAGGTTAGGGAAAACACACCAACATTCCTAACCCAATGATAATTGTGTACCAGAGATCTGACACTTCTGGGTAGGTTATCGTAGAATTACTTTTCATGTCGCTCCATGATACTTTTTCAGGTAACCAAAATGACTCATCCCATAAGCCTCCCATACCCAAAATCTTGACACTAAAAAATGTTACCATATTAATTTCTTAGTAAATAGTGTAAGCAATATACCAAATTTCTAGTTTTAATCTAAAGCTTGATTCGTTTTGTGGATATTTCACACTATTTACATAACAATACAAATTTTAGTCCCAATGAAGAAGAAACTACAGAATTGATAAATAATACAAATATATTTAGGTACAGATTAGCGACTAAGAGATTAAACGAAAGGTACAAAGAATTATAAAGACTTAATATATTATTAACTACAGCTAAGAAGAAGAGAAACAATGTTTGTGTATTACAAACAATTGCAATCACCTAAAACTTATATTTAAAATATTACAAGATATTAAACAATCTCATACATTTAGAAATAGTAACCAGCTCACTCAAAATCTTAAAGCAAACTGCGAATTACTGCTGAAATGGGAACTCAGCGACCCATTGTGGACCTACAACATAATGGGCGGAACCAAAATAAGCCAATAAGGAAAGGGATTAACAAGGAGTTCCTTCTATTAAATGTTGTAGTTTCAAACGTTTGAGCTGTTTTCTTTAATAGAATATTATATAATGGGAATTATACTTACAAGTGATTTGAAACTAAAGTTTAATACAATGGCAGGTAGTTAGTGTTTATTATTATATATGGGAAGTACAGCACTAGCTGTTAAATTTGTGATACACCTTTTTTTTAAAGGCCTAAAATAATAATAATTTGATTCTCAAGAATTCAATTATAATACTCCTTGAAGTTGTAAAATCCTGTATGAAGCCTAGACCAGCTTTTTATTATAATGAGGCTAGTCTTCGTAAATTGCTGACACTTCTTGACTTACGTGTTAATGTTTTTTTAGTAGTAAACTTCATACCAAATATGGAAGCAAACTCTAATATTAAAGTGTGAAGTGAAAATAACAAATATAGTCAACAATCACCGTGACGGAGAAGGTTAAGATCTAAGCTAGGTGTAAAGTGCATTGAAATATGGGAAAGCATTAGTTAGTAATCCAAACTAACCCATCAAGAAACAATTAAAACTGAAGGTAAAACAAGTTATTTATTTAAAAAAGACATGTATTAATTATTTACTCTATTTATACATATTCAAGAATCACGATCATGGCTTTACTGCTATAGTCAAAGATATTAATGATTTATTCTCTTAGAAAAACTATGTCCTAAAGCATAGTGAATCACGGGGATTAACAAAGAGGCTCTTAGGGGAATAATATATTGAGCTTATTAAAAAGGTATATTGCTAAAAAGCTTTAAAATAACAAGTAATAAAGATTTATGCACATAACACCACGCTTCTCTCAAATCTATTTCAACATTTAAATTCGCCATTTCAACAATATAGATTTTTTCAGAAGCGTGATATAAATATAAATTTTTCTTTCTGATATGTTATGGATGAGATGATTAATAATAAATAGTAAAAATGAGTTTTAAGTAATAGATAGTTACTGCTTCTATGTCTAATTAAGTATTTGGTCTAAGAGCGTACATAATTTGTACTGTAGTAAACAACATAATATTTACTTAGATCTAGTTATTAGTATACTTTAATAACATTAATAATTTCTCTTATGTGTAAAGTAGTTGATCATTGCTATACACGTAAAAAACTATCCCGCTGAGATTTCATGATTAATTAGGAAAAGTGCACAATTTAAATCAAGGCGAATAAGTGGACATCCAGTTTTACTATATTTGAGATTAAATATAATCCAGATGTGATTATCTCTTGGATAATGCTATTAAAGAAATCTAAAATTAAAATGTTCTCTCTTTAAAAGTTATCTTGGACACTTTCTATGATCCATACAACTGAGAACTTGAATATTCTTTCCATTTTCATTTCCGATCCTTTCGAGGTCGAGTGTCATCAAATTAAAATATGTTCAAATTAAGCATGTTAGTTAAGGTGCTTTTTTGAGACTACATAAATCCTGATGCATTGTTGTGGTGAGTTTGCTCATCTTCAGTCTCTTCAGTTTCACTAGCAAATAATTTGAAGTCAAATACTCTGCAAAAATGGCTTGAATTGTAAAATTTTATAAAATTATTATAGAAACGAGTATTGGCTTACAAGCAAATAAGACGGGAAAGAGGAGCAAATAAGTAAAAGGGATAGTGAGCAGCAAGTTTGGTGAAAGTTTTAAGTTTCGTCATTTGGATAAATACCTCTCTGTTTGGTCGAACAAAGCGTAATGCACTTCGTATTTGGATAATTTCTCGTTCATAAGTATCATGGGTTTGAATCTGAAACCATGTTACTAACGTTAGATATCTTAAACATTAACATGGAAACTTGTGGTTGACCACATTTACTGAAAAAATATCATATTTATAAATTATAGGAAAACAATAAATTTTATAACGTATATAATCTGGTGTAATACTAATAACATACACACACGGATACATCTCTTCCAGTAGCTTATACTGACGGAAAAAGATATTTTCTGAATTTACTAGTACTGCGCCTAGAGAATTCAGATCATTTTAATTCACAAGGGAAAGAGAAAAGATCCTTATTACTATTATTAAAGAAGACTAACAATATTAAGATTAATTTCGGCAAGAAATTGGGCAAAGTCATTACAAAACCTTATCAAAAATGCCAAGTTATTAAAATGTAGTTGCGTGACCCTATCAGTCCTACCATATTTAATGTCATATATTAAACTCAAGATATACTCACTACAATTGTTGCAAACCATTTAAATTGTGGCTCGAGCGTTGCAGCTGAAGTGCGTTTCCGAGGGGTTGGAGAAGTAAATGAGCCATTTGATTTTCAATGGTATAAATAATCTCTACAAAATTATTTTGTTGAAATGTCAATTTTCCATACTTATTTTTTCTACCTATCATCATTAGAACTTAATGGGAGCATAAATATATGAAATTAGTGAAACCCCTTATTTCATATTAGATTTGGCACTTAAACACACAAAAATGTGTGGATGCATGTATACATATAATAATTAAGAATACATTATATAGAGCATGAAATATTGTGACAATAGATAAGATAATAACTCACTTGTGCCCCCAAAGTATTTCCTCTGGCAGGAAAGAAGTCCTAGCTTGAAACGTCATCCCTGTTGCTTCAACAATACCTTCTACAGTCATTATCAGTTCAAAATCGGCTTGCTTAAAGTATCTTTAATAAAAACAAATGCCTGGGATTTCATAATAATTGAAAACTATAGTCTTTTTCGGATTTTCTAACTTACATCTTTGTAGTAAAAATAAAAAATAAAACATTGTTTCATCAATGTATTAAAAAGTAATTGAACATTTTAAAATATTGCCAAGTCACATAGAAGTTTTATTCACAATATCCATCTCGCTGTAAACATTTTTCGGGCATGATCTCCGGTAACATACGTTAAATTTAAGGAAAGTGGTGTAGCGTAAACTCTTTTCTCTACCTAGCACTATAAGTAAATAGCATTATTTATTTTGAGCAAACGTTAGTCTACACTTCTAAGTATTAACATATGGAAAAGAACTATCTGTCCAATTGATAATGAATTTTTAATTATAGCAGCAGTCGTAACTTGCACCATAATCACTCATATGCTTTAAGCTACTGAACTACGTAGAATAACTAGGCAGCCATTTTGATGGCACACTTCATAACAAATATTTGGGTTATGAATAGTATTGTTAGTACTCAAATGTTTCGGAACAGTTAAAAATGACAAATTATAATTAAATAAGTTCAAAGTTGTTAATTAGAACTAACTTGGATAGCTTCCCTAGTCATGCCGTGCAAAGGGCTTGAATCGTCTATTACATGCCTCACAATGATGGGCCTTAATATACATACATTTATAATTTGGTCTCATAAATACAAATTATTTTGTTACAAAGGATAATTCGCATATCTAGTAAATCTCTCCTACAAGTGACTATTTTTCTTATTTCTAGTTATTGATATTTTAGATTCACTTACAGTGTAGATAAAAGATACCCATTTTAAAACTACACCTCGTGTAAGATCTGACAGAAACAATGGCTTAAAACATTTCTCAAATGTTCCCTTAATCAGTAATCATCTTGACCACAGTTGGATATTAAACAAGAGAAAAGTGGAGCTGTTGATTTCCTGGAGACCCATTTCTGTCTCTTCCCACGGATCTGACCACGTGAGTCCCACTTGTCCACTGCCCTAATACTTAGAAAATATTCCGTCAGACAGGTTTATTACATTACAGTAGAAACGTTTTAC
>JAJAVP010000130.1:7105-75184 GCA_020740425.3 Heterorhabditis indica | reverse complement strand
AGGCAAAAAGGCGGGAATTTATTTAATTTTTGAATAGTTATAACAGAGTGCTGAAAAAAAACGGCCAACACTCTTGCCTACACCTAAGACTTAACAGTGTTGTTTATTTAGTTATAAATATATGGTAAATATAATGAAAACAAACCGATAATGGTGACAGCATGAAAAATGTTAGATCTCCAATCCTTGTATTCTCTTCTGACTTTCGAGTTTTCACGTAATGTTCTAAAGCCGAAAAGATTCTCCTTCGTGTGTCCAACACATTCATCACAGCGTGTGATGATAAACCCTTAGCAACTGAAATAGTAATTTTATTGGTAACGAGAAATTTGCCTTGCAAATGTTAAATTTAAAAACCCTTAACAAAAAAAGAAATTTTTAACATAAAATGTTTTGTATTTGCAAAAATATACGCACCTGGATTGAAAAGGACACATGCCTTTAAAGCGACAAATTCTGCATCATCCATTTTCATGAATCGTATGGGTGCAACCATCTGATCCATAACGCGTTCGCAGTCCTTCAGATAAAAGCCGCTGAAATTATGTACTATACTTTTAAAATTAGAATTCAAGTTAATATACTAGCAAATATATCTATAACTAATAAGCTTGTTAAAGATATTCATAAAAGCTCTAAACTACCTTCCTTCTCTACCATTTTTGGATGGTCTTGGAATGTAACTATCATTTATTAACTTTAGGAAATCTGCGGCATCTTTAGATCTATAGGCAACACATAAAACAACATGTTGGGAAGCGAAATTCTTTAAAAGAGCTGTCTGAAAAAACAAACGCCGTTATATTTTACTTTATGATACGAGTCAAAAGACGACAGACCTGGTCATCCGTACACAACGTAAGGAATGGAGGTAGTGTTTTAGCCCATTCTATAACCAGTAGAAGCTGACTATGCAGTGATTTAAATATGTCATTTATAGTTGCACTTCTAGCTCCAGTAAGCGGTTCCGGCTGAAACTACCAGCACTTCTTCTTCATGATTTTTCCATAATCTAGATTCTTTAACTCACCGGTTCCTCTGGTCTCATACTATATTCAACGTTTCCTGTCTGTTTAATTACGGTATCCCTTAAGTTTTGTATGGTGCTCTCTGAACGCAAAAGTGCATCAATCAGGGTATCTGGTCTTTCCCATGGATCATCTGACGAATGCAGCAAATCAGGTGAAGATCGTTTGGAACATTGCCTTAAATTATAACATTTAATATAAAAGTAATGGACCTTATAAAATATTAGGATAGATCAAAATGATAAACACACCCGTCATCAACACTTTGGTGTCTTTTGACTGCGTGTGTTTTCACTGTGCTTGGTGAACTGGTGCTGACACTCACTGTTCTATTCCTTGAAAATATAGAAGATTTACAAAAAACTACTAATATATACTATTTTATGAAATATGAGTCTTTTAATCAAACAAACATAACAACTGTAATTCTCATAAATTTAGCATAACTAAACTCATTCCACGCATTCAGCGAATTTACAATATCTCCTAGTTAATTTTAATAGATTTGTAATTCTAACAATTAAACTATTCCATCAAAATTTGCCTCTTCTACATGCTGTTAGTATTCTTCAAGGAAACAGCCTATTACGTCATTCACGTAATTAAACATAAGAGGAGCTATACTCATGCCATTAGAGGCGGGGTATGTAGGAGATTTAGGAGGGAAACATTGCATCAGATTGGGTGCCCTCTATGTGCCTTTGGTTAGTAATGTTTATGTTGACTGTGAAAACCTATTTATTTCACTAGCTTGTGTTCTCCATACAAACGGATATTATTCCTTTTATGTTTTCGCCGTTCTGGACGAACACAGTAAGCCAGATACTAATTACTATCGAAACTAACTTCTTTATGCAGTCCAGTTTTGAGAAAGGCAATAGTTTTAATTAATGTGATTAAACTCCACTTCAACTGACTGAGTTCACGCTCTATTATTGTTTATGTCTGGTACGTTATTTTTCGGATTAATAACCTATTTAGTACCCTTATTTTGGTTTGTGCCATTCAAATGCTATGCAAAAATCATACTTGGCCTTTCATCGTATTAGAATTAACCGTTATAAAGAAATTACTACAAATACATAAGTCAACCATAAGTTATAGAGCCCTAATAAAATAGGAAGGAAACTGTTCTACCTAAAGGAGAGCAAACTTTAATTAGAATGAGATGACAACTTAAGCTGGTAGGATTATGAGAAGAAAAGTGGATGTCTTGCAACGTGACTTTCAAAATCTGCACGTAATCAATAGATATTCGAGATGCAAACGATAGCACTCTTAATTTGGCCTACATGTCAGTTTTTGCTAGCATTATTTTAAGTACGTTTCCCAGGCAAGTATAAGAAATAAAGATGCAACTTCTTAAGTGATGAATATATTAAATGGTAACCTTTTGCCAATTACGTCACGTTCATTCTGCACTTGCTCCACTCGCATCCCGGCATTGATACAGCGTGTATAGCGACAGTAACGACAAACAGCTCGGTTGTCTGTAGGTACATTAATTATTACTTTCTAAACGTATCTAATTTGCTACTTTCATATTCTTTTCCTAGTTTAATGGACTCATTTTCTACAGTCCCCTACATATATTCGAAAAGTTGGCATACTATGATATTCCAATATTGTTACTTGTAACTTATGAGTACTTATTGAGGATTTTCTTTCACTCAAAAGTTGCACAAATTGAATATTGAAAGTGTTTTTAACAATTTTATCTCTAGTTTTCACACTGTATTGTCAAATTATAAAAAGATCTCAAAATTATAGAATCTTCAAGTTACTTTTATATCTTAACTATCTCAAATAACCTAATTTCTTCAGTCACCCTTTTTAAGCCTCATATTTCCCATATTTGCATAGTGCTTACAACGGTTAATATTTCATATTTAAGAGTGTTTGCTTTTATTCATAGTTTATGACATAGGGACAAGATTGTCGTTTTCCAAACTATCTGAAGA
Source organism: Heterorhabditis indica (assembly GCA_020740425.3). Taxonomy (NCBI): domain Eukaryota; kingdom Metazoa; phylum Nematoda; class Chromadorea; order Rhabditida; family Heterorhabditidae; genus Heterorhabditis; species Heterorhabditis indica. The sequence goes on along the minus strand of JAJAVP010000130.1, from coordinate 72,195 downwards.
AATATGGGAAAAAAATCTACAGTAATTTCGTTAAAAATCTCATTTCTAAATTAAATAATATTCACATACACATCTCCAAATGTTTTTGCAGTGCTTTGTAGATGCTTTTTGTATGAGAATTTCAAGCTTAGAAGTCGTATGTAACGGAAAAACACTTAGGTTGCAATATTAAATCAATTTTTAAAAAAGTGAATGCGCAGTTATATGACTCAGTCCACTATTTGGGAACTCCAAGAATAGAAGGCAAAGAAAGTGGACTGTTGATAAGAGAAGGGAATCTGTAGGATCATTGCAAAAGCTAAATGAGATAACAGAATCTCTAGTATTCTGTTCCGTTTAGAATGCTTATTTAAAGATGAAAATGGCATTTGAATAAAACAAAAAATCTTATCTATTTTTTGTGCATAAAAACTGCAACATATTTATTACCCAATTTAAATAGCTAATTATAATTAAAGGATTACGAATTTAAGGTGGTTTTATCTGAAATGAAGTAAGCCAGCAATAGAAAAGACCTAGTGCCACTACTACACTATAGCTCTAAAATTGAGAATACTTGGCTACAATGTGATTTCGCAGTGAAAGTTCAAGAGTGTTGCGCATCAATGATTACGAGAAATCTTTAAAGTAGGTAACATCTCGCGCAGTACTGGGAAGGCGAAGTATCGCCTGGCCGTTTCCGGAGTTAGCTGAAACTAACGGTTGCACCTCCGGATCACATTGGCTGCTATCGGGGTAGAATCCAGGCAAAAAATGAAACAGCCGTGAAATTGATATTTTTCGATCCTTTCATATCAGGCAGGGTAAGTGGGAAGATCAATCAATGCTTTCTTCGTGTAGATCTGCAAGATGATGTAGTATAGAGGTAATGGCTTTGGCTCCGTTTTGGAAGTTGTTTATGATCCTATTGAGGCTTTAGAAAACGACGATCTTGTTCAATTATCAAGTTGAAAGCTAATAGGCATAAAGAGTAATTCAGGTTGTAAAACTAATAAAAATGTTGGGAATATATTCCCCACCATTCATAAATGGGTAAATATTATATGATGTAGCAAACATGTCCAGCTATCATTGAGGACTGCTCTAAAGCTAATGTTTTTTTTTGGTTATGAGAATAATTTGAGCACAGAAAGAATGATGAATATAAAGAGAAAAATTGTTTTAGAACATTCAAATGAACTAGATATTTAAAAACCTAATTTAATTTAAAACTAGAAATCCACGATTTAGGAAGTATTCGTATCAGTGAAGGAGTTGAACTCAACTTCATAAAATTATTTTAATCCTAACAAATTTAGTATTCACAGGAGAAGTATAATAAAGTTAAAATCCTACTTTGTCCCATTACTCGAGAAGGAATTTGTAATTACGGTGGATTTTCCAGTATTCTACATGAATTCTAGGCACTTAATTATGATATCGAAAATTCTCGAGAACATCTCTGACTAAATAGTTTGTCGTAGACGTTCCAATCTACATCCTTTTCTTTCCTAACTAACTGTTCCTTTCAAACACTTACCGTTGCAACCGATAACAGGAGAAAACACCGTGGGATACGATTAGTCTGGTACAAGGTATATCGAGTAAAGGTCACACATGATATAAGTAGGATCATCTACTAGGTAGCTTTCTATCAATAATTTCCACCTGTCTTGAAACTATAAATAAGCATAGATTCCCTTATAAAGTTTATAGATATTTAATCATTAAATGGGTTGAACGTTTTTTAATTATCTAAACAGTGTAGGAAAATCGGATGGAACGAATTTTACACTACTTCCCATACAAAACTTTTTCCTATTTGGTGTGAAGGCCGGGCAAAGTCCAGTGCTTCGGTAAAAACTACTACTTTCACAGTAAACATGACAATTATTGGTGAGGTTGCAACTATTAGAAAGTTAGTATCAAAGAACAGCCATTTTATTGCACCGCTTGCCACTGACCTAATGTCGCTAACTCAATGTCAAGGAAACTTAGGAACTTATCTACCGTTTAATACAATCTTGTTGATTTGGGCTATATTAATAATGTACTTCGTTCTTCCTTCGATTAAGTAATAGCACGTATAGCAACTGTTTGCTGATTAATTTAAAACTAGTAACCTACTTTCCAGATACCTAAAGTATCAAACCACGTTTAGCTATTTCTCCTCTTATGTAGCTTGAGGTCACACAGCTATTCACAATGGAAATAGCGAACCTGATAATCTCAATGATGAGTATCCCTTCGCACATGACTGTTAGGAATGACGTAAAATACCACATGTTAGTCCCCAACAAGACGCCAGAGAACACGCATAGAACCGGTGTCGTAGGTTTGCGGTGACTCAGTTTTATGCGCAATACCGTACGCCCTTATTTGACGACTGTTCTCGTTGCCACTTGAAAATGAATTACCGGGACTTGTTCTATGCCGTTCAGCTTATATCCTTAAAAGAATTAAGTTCTAATTGTTACACTAATAGTTTACCTTAACGCGTTTCGCTCCAGTGGGATAGTTAATGAAACAGGCAATTACCCCTACTTAGGTCGGTTCAATTTGATTTTCCCCCAATAATTAGCCAAAATTTGTGTTCCACACTGTCGGATGATATTAACAGAATTTTCAAACGATTTAAAATAAAGTGGATTAATTTGATTTTTTAGCAATATATAACTCACTAATCAATTGTTAAAATATAGAGATCTCTTTCTGTGTAGTTAATTATTCTGAATAATTCCTGAAGCTATAAAGTGTTGGGAAACAGAGTTGAAGACCAGAAGTGGTACCTAAGCCTATAGATAATTGAAATTCCAATAGTAAATGACTACACATCCTGTTTGTATGGAGAAGTTTCGTATCCTATAATATAAGGAAATTTCCTATTACATTTTGCTAATAACGTATTGAAAGACCAAAGTATCTACCAGTAACGTGTCTATTTATAAATACGAAACTCCCAGTAAAGGTCTAAAAATATCGGCTACTTCCAGTTACTCCAATTCAACGTTTTATCAATAAGTTTCAGTGCTACAAACTGACAGCTGTTGGTATTTTCTTTACTAGCAACTGGCGAAACGGGACTTGAAAAACATTACACACTGGATGAAAAGTGACGAGTTGCTTAACAAAAGCTGATACTTAGCAAAACTATGTTGTTGTTTGATAATATGTTAACGATTTGAAAAAAAGAAGGCAGAGGAGGAAGTACCGAACAAGAATAACGCACGACATAATGTATAAGCACAAAAAAGTGACTCGGACTTATTCTAAAAACCCAATCGAAAGTCAGTAATCAGTTCAAACAATATAAGATTATGCCTGCTCATGCAAGGTTTCATGCAAAATTTGAAACATTTTTAGAATCCACTAACTTCATTTCCTTTAATTAACAATGGGAACTGGACATGTAGATTTAAGCTTCACAGAAGATGTTATTTAAAAGGCTTATTAGCGAAAATTCCGGTTTATCAAAACGTAAGTATTTAGCCATAGCTATTTGTTATATAAATGTCTTACAGAGATAGTTCCATTAAGTCTTTAAAATGTAACTCACGTTTATCAATAAAGCAGTCAGATTTAAATCTGCAAGAATACTTGTAACCTCTCCGGATAGTTCTACGAAAAAATCCTAAAATATGGGAAATTAGATTTCGAGATCCTCAAATAAATCCGCTAAGAAAGACTATGGAAATAGGAAAGCTCCCTTTACAGCCATTGCATGCGATGGCTCCATAGTGCCTCCCAGTAGCGACATCGCCGCATACAATACATATGAGTCCTCCATCTTTCCCTTCAGAACAGTTCTGATAAGAAGAACCTACTGAAATTATCATCTTACTTCCAGGATGTTGTTAATAATATATTATCTAAACAGCAAAAGATAATAATTTATCCCCTACTCCTAGTTTTTAGTGTCATACCATATAAGAAAAATTGACATTACAATTAATTCTTAAAAGTGGCTAAAACGACTACAACTTACTTTCTACAGTATCTCTGGTATCGGTATCATCTTCATATTTAGGATTTAGATTCATGATCTAAACAGAAAACCTCAGGACATAAGATAAGCAACAATTAAGGCTAGACTATAAAATTTAGCCAATCAAGTGAATAAATAATGGTCACTGGAGCAACATTACACAGTTGGGAAGCAGTAAATTTTAGCAGAGAACAAGTCGTGTCGCAAATAAAATTATGTGTAGTAAAGGAATGCAGAGAAACTTAAAATTTGGAGAAATACATTTTAGCGGAATAGCTTTTTAGAAGAAACTTAGTCATGTAAATACAAAACATCAAAATAATCGGTGATACATCCATGAATGCCCATATAAAATAACATTATACAAAGTGAAATTACGTCATTGCATAATACTAAACAAAGCTAGAAGACTGATACAAGATGAAAAAAGAGAAGACGTATCCATGGAAATAGAAGCACGGAAGAACTGAATAATGAGATGGAAAGGTGTTGGCAAAAAGTGGGATGGAAGATAGAGGTGAAGATGAAGATAAAGGAGAAATGCAGGAAAACCATGACTTTTTAAAGATAGTCCGCACATCCTGCGTCAAAACAAAGAAGTGGTACGCGTATGCGTACTAGGGTTTATCAGGACCGTGCGTAATTACGATTGCGAAACCAGCGATTACAAAAAATAGAGGTTTTCCACACTACGACTACGAAATGTTCCATCTAGCATTTACACAAGCCTTGATACCTTTTTATATGCATGAAGGCTTAAAACAACTTTTAAAGAATTACTGCTGAATTCTACGCGTCGCAACAACACAAACGGTGTTTTTCTGAGCACAATGTAGCAACACTAGAGTGTTGGCTCTATTTCCACTATAACAAAGAGGTAAACTGAGTAAAGTAACGAATATAGCAAGAGATTAGACGAGAATTATTATGACTACCACTGTCTTGTACAGAATTCTGTTGTGCCGTCCATATCCTAGTTAAACCACTAAAATTGAGCTACACTTTGCACAAATTTTCTACGTATAGAACTAGATTTATAATGCTTAAAGAAAATATTTGCACGTATGTTATACAACCAACTTATGCATTAAAAGTTATTGAAATCCTAACAAATAATTTGCGGAAACCGGCATCACTGGTTTAACCATTGCATTGTATAAATTTCATCAAATCAATGTTTTTCATGAACAAACGTAAAATGATAAGCGATTGATGAATTAGAAAGATAAAATATTGCAAAAAAACAAAAAGTTTGGTGATCGACAAAAATGGGGTGATGCACGACAAAAGCAATTGTTGAGCAGCACTAGATAGATAAATTTGTGTAATGGAGGGTAGCAATAAACAGTAAATGTATAAAACTCAAAGAAATAAACAGCAGGCTTTGAAATAATGAAAAGTATGATATGGTAAAATCATTGGTTGTGGAAAAGGAGTTTTGCAGAGGAAGAGATCTAAACTCAGACGCCTGACCCAATCTTATCTCATCCACTAACGCATTCTGTTGTGTAAACTGCGGGGGGTAAGGTCACACGATTGATTGATAACAAAATATTCGCCCAATTTATTAATAAATAACTAGATTCTCCTATGATAATGCCCTTATTCAAAATACCTATCAGGACAATGTAATGTTTCTCATAACAGTTGGTTTAAACCGATATCACTAAGCAAAGTGAAATAATAAATATCCAAATAAAAATCTCCCAATTCTTTGTTATATATTTTAGCCTTGCAAGTGAGATTAAGATGACTAAAACAGACTCATTGAAGTTACTATCCTCCTTAGGATCTTTTCTGAGGATGTCTTCTACGTATAATAATGCATAAAATGTGAAGTTATAGTTAAAAAGTCAAGTAAATCTAACATCTGAAGATGAAAGGATTAGAAACACCACGATATAACCAATAGTATAATAAAAACTGGTTTTATCAAATATATTTTCCTAGTACGTACTATTGTTTTCATGAATTGCTCTGCAAGACTCATGCAGAAAGAATCAACAGAACAGAACAAAGACCTGTTGCCAATTTCCATTGATCTCCTCAATTTAATGTTCAAACATTATCAAGCACATATATTTTTATATACATCATGAGCACAAAAATAACATTTTGCAAACGAAACATTGAGAAATAATTTCCAAACGGAAAATAAAAATAGAACACCAGTGATAGTCATTGCTTATTGCATTTGCAAAATTAAGCATGGAAAAAATGGCGAAGGGAAAAGGGAAGCAAAGCACTAGTTATGTGTTTAAGCGTTTGAAATCGGATCAATTTCCAGAGTGACATAGAGCTGAATAACCGGTCGACTTACAAACTAAAGAAACAGTTTAGGAAGTGAAACAAGCCAGTAAACTTTATTTGGCACACATAGACTACTTATCTCATTTAATTGATAGTATTGTATACTGGTATCTGTGAGAAAAGTAGACAAAGAAAAGAGAAGAGATCCATTGCTGCCCTATACTGTGATGTAGGACAAACACCACCATACAGCTGATAAGGACTCTGTGATAAAGAGGAAGATGACAAGCTAACTAGAGCCAATAGTAACCCATCTAACATTTCATGGTTCCAATTCGGGTTCCTCCTGTAGTACTTTGAACATAGAGTTTTCCTCCAACAATATTTTTATAGTTCCATTCCTTCTATAGTCATTTAAAAACATACTTCTCACAGTTGAAGTACTAAATCATTAATCTTTAAGCAAACGTAGGACTTAGTGAGACAGAAATAAAGGTTATTATAGTAACCATTTTGCCAATATTTACTTAGCCAATCGGGAACTATTTTGTGTTTCTGGTTTGACATTTAAAATAATTAAGTTCACGGAGGGTTTAAATCAGTTTTTAAGTTCCCAATTATAATACACTCCACTAGTTAATAATAGGTTATTTTATTGGTCATGCTGAGGCACTAGTGGTGTAATGTTGCCTCCCATTACTCTTCCTAAGTGGTTTTAACTCCCATTAAAATTGCTTACCTGGTTTAGGCTTGAGGTACCGTAAAGGGTTTTGTTCGAAAAAGGTTCTTAAATGTTACGTGATAATACAATAGGGAAGGTTAGTTGTCAATGAAATTATACGACAAATTTATACGACAATGAGAACTATGTTTAACCCGACATATTTAAATACCAGGGGAGAAGTAATGAAATGAATGGAAGCTGAAGTGCTAAAGAAGGTAAATGGATAGGGACAGGAAGAAATATGTCCCATATAGTGTAAAAACTAGTACAGAAGCTGGCAAAGCATAGCAAACTTGTTAGGAACAGATAGTGCATTGAAAAGAAAATAACCTCTAAATAGTTTGGTTAAATAAAAATTATGACTACCAAGTGATATATAAGTTATGAAAGAAAAAAGAAAGGTAGATAAGTAATGGAAATGTGATTATAAGATAAAAATTCAAATTAAACTAGTTGCATAAAATTTACGCTTAAATAAATATGATAGTACATGCTAGTTTTCCAAATTTCGTAAGTCTTTCTTTCCGTTGGACAAGTAAAACGAAAAATAATAGTAAGGCCCGTCTAAAGAGGAGGCATTGATATAGTCAAAGCTTATAACTTATGCAAATATCACAGTTAACTTTTCTAACTTATTCGCTGTGTCAATAGACAAATATGCAGGGTTTTTTTGATACGCCAATAAAACATTGCAACTTTTTTAAAAATCAGTTAGTGAAAGAGCTCACAATAGAGAAGGTGAAAAAATAGTGTAAAAAAAAGTACAGAAATAAATCGACCCGGCTGAGCGCTCCCGTTCGGTACGGGTTCTGGGGGTTGATTGCAAATGTCACTAACGGACGCATCACTGGCAACATTGTAGCCCATCTAGGGGCGGGAAATCTGCGTCTTTCGTTTCTTCATACACTCTAATTACCTTTGCTTCCAATATCACGCTTTTCCACGTGTTGGAGATGCCGAAAAGCAAATTCTAACCCTCTAATGAGGGCGAAGGGCAATACAAAGAACGCTCGAAGGGAAAGTGTCAAAAATAAAAATAGAAAGAGGATATTATGCGAGCATATTGGAAGCCTAACTTATGCTATGCTCAAGACTGAAATATTACCGGGGCTAGTATTAGGAAGGATGATATCGAGAGGATGTGCAAAATAATGGAGTTTGTAATATTGTAATTGCTCTTGCGCCATCTGCCAACTGTTTCTATAGAAACACAAGTTTATGCAAAGATGCAAAGAGATGGTCGGGTATGGCATTTTGTGTAGAGCATAATGTACTTTTTGCGCATGGAATACCTGAGGTTCTGTGGTTCATTTCAAGTCATATGAGAAGTATAACAAGTATAGCCTTGGACTAGCACCGAGCATATCCGTAAAAAGTCATAAATTACGGAAAATCTACGTAATCTCAATCGATAGTTTTTGATACCTTAAATTAATGAATTGAGGAATTTCTACTCTTCAAAATTGAGTATACAAATAAATATAGACAAATAAACTTTCTCGCCAATACTTTCAGTTTAAATTTACACATAGTAGGAAGTATGAAAATAGATAGCTATTCATAATAGAAGACTACTAAGCCAAATTTCACAGACACGACCTTTTTTTACTAGTCTTCCCGGTGACCCATGTATCTTGAGTGTAAGAAATATTGTCAAGATAATTTTATAACTTTACATTGTAAAATAGGCGTGTAGAGAGAAATCTAACTGTATGAGAATAAGCTCTATTCATGAAAAGGATTTATTCAGTAAATAAGACAGAAAGAAAAATAAACAAGCGCTTTTGTCCAGTTCTTTTTGGTCTAGTAAAGGACTGAAGCTTAAGCATTTTAAATCTACTATTAATTTACCACTTTAAAATAGACATAATTGTCTATGTAAATAAGAAAAATTGGAATTGGTAGGAAACTGAGTTTTAAGTAGATAAATGAACATTTATTCTTAATAGGATTTAGAAATGAATGCGTCCATAAACTGAATAGTTGTCGCCACTGCTGTATTATGCTCTACCGTACATATCAACAGCAGTTGGTCATATGTATTTCTTGACCAACGAATAGGCCACTTTTCGTTACTCTTTCGCATTTCTTATACAAGAGTGGTCCACCTCTTAAACTACCGTTATTTTGTTAGTATTTTATCTGTCATCTATTTTATAACATCTATCCTTGCTTTCATTCCGGTGCTTATTCGAGGAACTTGGTTATAATATTCAAGAAAAAATATTGCAGAAATATCTTTTTTATAAAAAGACCAATTCCGGCTCTGGCTCGTTTATGTCTGTTCCTAGTGATCCGAATTTCGAATCTAGTAAAGCTGAATACAACTTTAATTCTTCTGTAAGTACATGATTTTAATAAGTTTCGTAATTCACATTGGTAATAATTTATAAGTAATAATCTTCAGAGGATACGGGAAGTTCTCAACAAATCTCCTTTGCACGGAAATATGTACAAGTCAGATGCTCCCCTGACAATGTAGGTGATCAGAAGAGAAATTCAGAGAGAATTGGTAAAGGTAGCGATTTAGGAAAGGTGAGGGAGTGGAGAAATAAGGAAGTGAAAGAAAGTCTGATAAATCGGACACAGCAATGATCACAATTTACAGAGAAGATGGTGGTAATGTCCAGCGGAAAATGAGCTGGTTTCGAGCCTTTATTGATAATTCTTGTTGCTCATGTGTTCAAAAGGCATGGAAGTCAACCTATATAAGCTAACTTATTTACTTTCTTATTAACTTACTATCGCTATATATTTTTTTAGATTTTTGTACACCAATTACTTCATTTAGTTCGCATTCTCACCTTAGTCTACCTCTAGTTAACCTCTCTTCCTGTTTACTCTATCATATTATTGTACTTTATAAAATATTTCTCTTACTTTTCATGATCAAGGTATTTTATTAAGATGCCATCCATTGTTCTTGTGATTGCAATTTGCCTAGCCATCGCTCTTTTGCTAGCTCTTATTCCAGCTGTTTTTATACTAACTAACGCTGTATCTGGAGAAGCTCAAGCTCACATATCGCCAGGTGTTGAAATGGAGGTCTTGTTTTACTTACTCTTACTGACAAACCTTTAAATTTTTTGGCTTTTTTCTGCAAATTTTTAGTACATAAAGACTTTCAAAACTCAGATTTTACGTGAGACGCACCAATGGCCTGGGTTTAATCAATTAGAAGATGAGGCTGATGATGTTATCGATGTTGTGAATCGGGCAGGACCAGTGACTATGCATGGAATCCCATCAACTTCACTATTTCCTCCTAATGTATCAATGTGCTTGGGATTCGGCTTTGCTTGTACAAACCTTCCAGTTAGCACTTTTTATTTCTATTTAAACGCTTTTAAAGGTTTTTATTCCAGAATTTATTTAGAACCCTTAAACAAAAGTTTTTTCTCCAATTTTTTATAGTTTTGTATAGGAAGTTATCCACGGTAACATTTTAGAATCATGTGATTAGTACTTCTCTGAGGTGTGATGGGAAGGATGATTGTTTGGATGGATCAGACGAGTTAAACTGCAAAGGTTACATTTTCTAGATTTTTTTCCGCCAACTGTAATTTTATTATACAATTTGAACATATATATATCATGCCGATAGAATTAAAAATATTGTAGTATGGGTTAAATTTATAGGTACTTTTAGAATGCCAGACAGCGTTCTACTGCCCTTCTTCATTAACATCAGATATTCTGGTTTGTCTTCAAGCGGAGCAACTTTGTGACGGTGTACCACATTGCCCTGATTTTTCGGATGAGGAAAAATACTGTAGTAAGTACATTTCTGTTTTTTTCCCTGCTTTTTTAATAGTTTGTAATTTTATGATAATTACAGAAGGCTCTTGTTCGCCTGACGAGTACAAGTGTGATGAATCTTCCGTTTGTCTTCCACCATCTGTGATATGCAATGGTATTTTGGACTGCAGATTTGAAGACGATGAAGCAAATTGTACGCAGTGTGTGGGCGGAGCAAAAGTGTGTAACGGAAATAATTAATTCGAAGTAGCTAACAAATTCTAGCTTCTGTTTTTATTATATTTGCAGTCTAGTAGTGTTATTATTATAGAACAAAGAAAATATTAATTTGTGGTCACAGTTGCCATATGTATAGTTTGTAGTATTGTGCCTCGTCAAATAGCTGCATTGCTCCAGGGCTCCTTTGTGATGGTTTAACACATTGTCCTGATGGAAGTGATGAAAAAGTTAGTGGTGTTACTCTTGCTAAGGAAATACGAATTATCATAGCACTACCAAAACTGCTAAAGCAACAGTTATCTAGCAGTGTATGACTTCATTAAACATTTATTTTTAGAAAAGGTATTTAGGACTGCAACTGCCGAGGATGTTCAGGATCGGGTAAAGCACTATGTAGTGATGGAACATGTATTGAGCGTACTAGATTATGTGATGGCATTCCGGACTGTGAGGATGGAATAGACGAACAAAACTGTCCAGGATCTTGTTTGTTCGATGCTTGGGATAAGGTTAAAAGTTAACGTACTATCTAGCAGTAAACTGATGTTAGTGGACACTATATATACGTAAGAATTTATAACTATGCCTATTTTTAGGATAGTTTTCTTTACTTCAGATGCGCCTAGTAGTATGTCCAGATGGACGACGCTATCCCGAATTAGAAGTATGCTCTGGTCTCATTGAGAATTGTGCATATAATTGTACCAAATGTGATGAGAAAATGGCTTTCACATGTAAAGACGGAAAATGTATTCCAAAAATGACAGTTCGTGTTTTTTTCATCCTTATAAACATTCTATTGAATTACGTAATCCTTACGTTGTAGGTATGTGATGGAATTGAGGACTGTATTAGTGGTGAAGATGAAGAGAACTGTCAATGTAATGTAAGTACATTATATACTTAAAGGAAATTAGACATTTCGTCTAAATAAAATATATGCAAACTTAGGGGTCGTTTGAGATACACACGTGTCCAACTGTATCTGGTACAAGTAAATGCATTACAAAAGACATGCGATGTGATGGAGTATGGGACTGCGAAGATGGTTCCGACGAACAGAAGTGTGAAAAGGTAGGAAGATCGTTAGTTTCCTATAAATCAGAGCATACTTCGTTCTTATTCAGTGCCCTCCTGATTCAATCTACTGTAGAGATGAGAAAATGTGTATGCCAGCCCTATCTCGCTGCGATGGAGTAGCTCAGTGCGCAGATGGATCTGATGAAATAGGATGTACTTGTGAAGGTAAAAATAACTAAGAAATGAGTACGTAAAAGATTAATGTTTAAATTGGCAGAATGTACCGGTCGGCACTCTAAGACCTATATGTGCGAAGAAACTTTGCACTGTTTTCGACGAGATGAAGTATGTGCACCATATACATTGTGTCCTAATGCAACAAAAGCCGACAAAGTTTACTGTGCCGCACGAGCCATGAGAGGAATGGACTTCCTATAGAAAAAATTAATGGGACAACTTAACCTTTTTCTTCTCAAGAAAAACACTGATATATGTGTAATAATAAGTTTTATAATAAAGTTTTATCTGTTCATTGAAAATATAAAAATCAAACTAGCTAGACAATTTATAATATACTATGAGTGTGGTGTGATTTATTAAAAATTGAGGGTAAGGAATTTTCAGTAAATAAAGATAACTTCGTAATATTTCTTGTATAGATCGAATCATGGAGAAGCAGCGCAAATTTGTTAGAAATTATTTTCAAGATACCTATTTGAGCGAAATACACCGAACTTAGTAGTTCAGTAAAGCAAGCGATGGAAAAAATAGATTCAAAAGTATTGGAACAAGATAAAGCAAGAATAAACCCTTGAAATAGCTATTAATTAGAAAATGTTGCATTTTAATCTTCAAATCCTAAAATAAATCCCACTGAAATTAAACCAACTGGAGAAAGCACAAAATTTTATTATATATATTTAAAGGTCAACAAGAAAAGAACCTCACTACGATTAGCCCTATGTGCATGCATTTACGGTTGTTATTCGGGCGGTACATGAACTGAGTATATAAATATTTAGTAGTTGTGCTTTGGGTGATTTTTGTTATGTATTTATGTAATTGTTACTAATTTCAATTTCTTTTAAATTGCGTAATATAAGTTTATATGGTATCATTATGCTTTGTTTGTACGTCTTAATAATTGCCGATATCTGGTTTTTTGGTTCGCTTGGAAAATTATTGGCAACTTTGTGTAGATTTATTAGTTTCATTCTGATTTAATGTTTGTAACCATATATTTAAAAAAAATTAGGTGTATATGTTCTACTTATCACTAATAATTGAGGGTAGCAGAGATGTCTCTGAGCCGTATCCTGCCTGCAAGCCAGTCATCGGGTGTTATTTGGATGCGTTTCGCTCATCATTCTGCTCGTAAATTATTATTTTTACCTGCAATATTTTCTGCAAAGTATTTCTAGGGATAGAATTCAGAATTTTCAGAGGCAGGAGCGGCTAGCCATGTTAGCGTCAGAGCTGAGGAGATCGATAATCCATCGTTTTTCCAAAAGCTTTATCTTCGTTTTAAAGGTGTTGGATTGATACTTTAAAATTATTTAGTGTCTATTATTTTTAAGAGATTCCTCTAAGTGCAGGAGCTTCATTTTTTTTCCAAACATTTTGTTAGGTATTCCCCTAAAAGGAGAGGCTCATCGACCAAAGGCTGTATTTGACGATTGTGACAAAGAGTGGTTTGCTCCTCAACCTCTTCCTGAGGTTCCCAAAGACTACAAGGAACATCCTGATAGGGATTTGGTTTGTTCTTAGTAATTTATTTTAAAAAAGTGTTTGCTAAATATTAATGGAGGTATGCTTTTGTCTTAACTGGTTTTTTAAAATGTTTGTTTGGTGGCTGCCATAGGGTTAACTATATATATTTGTGATGTTTGTTGTGAACGAGATGTTTCGTAGATTAAAATAATATCATATTTAGGTTAACTATCCATACCCTGCTCGTCCAATGTATCCTCCAAAAACTCGATTGTTGGTGTTTCCAGATTCGTGGTTTACTCCAATCCAGAAGGTGACTGGTGTATCAGGTAAAATCTCTTACAAATTATTCCCAGTAAAATTGAACAAATATGCATTTTTATTACTAGTTACATCCGGGAGACAAAGAAATCTATATTATATTTCTATCTGTTGTAAGAATGTGGTATAGCTTACGTTTATTTTGCTATATGTATGATATTTTTTTGCAAAACATGTTTAAGGACCCTATCTTTTCTTCGGAGGAGTATTTGCTTTCCTTGTGAACAAAGAGGTGTGGGTTTTTGAGGAACAAGCACACATGCTCGTTGGATGGATTATGTTTTACCTTATTCTTTCGAGAACAGTGGGATGTACGTTTTTAATATTCATAGGGGCACGGTTATTTATGGAATTGTAAAGATTTAAAATGGATGAGTATTTTATTAGCATAATAATTTTTAGTTAGACTGGATAATTATCTCTATGGTGAGTATTTGGCTAAAACGAACTACTATAAAGATATTATTGCTGAGGATCTTAAGGATGCAGTTGAATTCAGAAAGGTGATCAATGTTTATAAAATTAGTTTAATTGCAGCTATGTTAATTTTTTGTAATTATTATCGGCTTTTCAATCATACGGTTGCTATTTCTAGACTTCCGCTGCAGAGACAGAATCATTAAAAGCTGTAAAAGAAGCATTCCCCATTATCATGAAGGAAAATATGCAACTTCAGCTTGAGTCAACCTACAGGTAAGTTTTAAAGGCCGTATTAATTGTATAGAATAATAATAAAAAATTTCAGAAAGAATGTTCAATCTGTAGCCACAGAAATGAAGCGTCGTTTAGATTATCTAAAAGAAACTGAGGAAACGAAAAAACGATTTGAGAAAGAACAAATGCTTAAGTTCATCATTGAAGGAGTGAGTTTAAATTATGAGCTATGATATCTTAGGATGGTTGTTATATTTCGATATATGTTCTAGTTCATTATGGGGAAAAATATTGGGCTTGTTTGACATGTCTGTGGTTCACTGCTTAAAACCTCCAATAAGTAAAAGTAAAAGTTGAGGGTTTCAGGTGGAAAAAGAAGCTTCAGAGCGAGCATTTAAGGATCAGTGTCTACAGAATGCGATCCAATCTCTTAAAGGACTTCGTGTTCAACTATAGCAACTTATAGTTCTATTCCAGAGTTGCCAAACCTATGTTGTATAGTTAACAACTGGGTTTCAATTTTAGGCGAACATTTTAATGTTTCTAGTTAGGTTTGGCAGTTCATAGTGTTGATTGAAATGACAATCCATCATGGTTTTGACAATAAAATAGATGGGTTTTGTTCGAACTTATGATGTTCATATCATTTTCTGTTAAATGTGAACTAGAATAGTTACCAACAATTAATTTTTATGCGGGATAATTTAACACAACCGTATTGTACAGAGTTTTGGTTGGTGAAAGGTAAGTAGTGAGGTAATTTTATTTACGTGTTAATAATAAGTGTGTTATGGAACGCAAGCTAGAAAAGCTGGTGAATGGAATGTAATAGGTACACGTAAATGTAAGGCTGATATGGAGATGAGAATGTCTAATAGGATAGAAATTAAGAAGGCCTGGTTAGGATGAGTTGTATTTATGTTGATGCTAGATATTCAAATCCTAACGATAGTGCTGTATTCTCGTTCTCTCTTTGGTATAATTTGCTTGATGAGCTGGTTGAAGGCGGTGCGGAATCTCGTGGACATTAAATTATAAAATATTGGGTTGAGGGTAGCTGAGATGTACTGGAGTAAACCTGAAAAGTGAGTCTTGAGTATGATTCGTAATAATGCGATTTGGTCTTACCAGTGATAGGGTAGAGTAGTAAGCAGAACATGGAACTATCACATTGTTGCTTGGTATATTGTACAATTAAACGCTCCAGGTGGTACGGCAAATAGCAGACGAAAAATACCGCTGTGACTGTTACTTGAAAGTGAATGCTTTTAACAAGTGTTAGGACATTTACAAATTGGAAGATTGTTTTCAGATATTATTATGTAGATCTGAATTATAGAAGAAATACTATGAATTTTATCTCTGTAAGTATGAAACTGCTATTACTGGTATCAAATTTCACAGAAACTTTCAATATGCATGCTACAGAAATAAAACCATTACCTAACATTTTTATAACCATTTTTTGCGCTTGTTGGCTTTTAGGTGGTGCATAGTTCTTCGTATGAACATATAATATAGATGGTGAAGTGACTTGGCTGGTATCGCTATTTGATGAGCCTATTGGAATATGGACTGTTGTGGCTGTGGCCATTTCGTTTAGAGTAGCTGCAAAACCACCTTTCATTGACTGCATTTTTGTTAGTAACGTAGGCTTTAAGTCATTACTACATCACATTCTATATCACAGAATAACTAACCTAAAATACGAAAATAGCAATAGACTATGAATATCAATGGCAGTACAAAAGTGACAACCATGGTTAACTGAAATAAGATATCTTTAATGAAAAGTACTTATTTATTTATCAGATTAAAGTTACGTATTTTTATGTATGGCCAACCTCAAAAGGATACCGAAATGGCACATTTTGACTGGTAACATAGTCACAACTACCTCTAGCAACTTCTAGTTCTCGGTTATATCCACAAAAATCAGGAACAACTCGTTTAAACTAAAATGAACCATTTCTTTATATAGATTGGAATTATTGAATTATATATCAGGCCTTGAAGTAAATGAGTGAGCATTTTAATATTAAGAACATACCATTTCTTAGTCAGATATGTTTTCAATCTTAAATAGACATTTAATTTTACACAGCCGAATATTTGTATTTAAGATAAATGGAAGAATAAAAATAGTGTTACTTACTTGTAGTCCTATGTATAAGGATGGAAAAAATGCAATAACCCAGATGGTATAGATTAGGTTAATTACACTGTAAGGTGGAAATTATTAATATGGTAACTTATATTTTACTTCGCTACATTATCACAAATCTCGTTCTCTCACTTTATCGTTTACCGTTTCCTGTCGAACACTGCTCGATGGCTAAATGGGTAACAAATAGCAACAAATCGTTCAGCTGTCAAAGAAACTATGGTAAGTATAGAAGCAAATGTGAATAACGATATGGACGTGCCTTAAATAGATATATTTCCTTGCAACTGCTAATTTTTTAAAATATTCATATATTTACTATCTCATGAACATTTTAAGTGTGAAAAATAGTTTGCTGTGAGAAATAGTATTACTGTAATTAGAATTTAAAAAGTGCGAAAAGTTAGCAGATACTTTCTAAAGAATTAGCATATAGTACTATCACTAAGTTATATAATTCTTGGTCTCTAGGTCCATTTTCAATAACAGTAGTTTTTTCGGTCTAAAGTAGCGAGACATTAAAGACATGGTTAGGCTTAGCCTCTTGCGAAGATAATTTAATAGCCCAGTTTCATCAGTCATTTTTCTTTTAAAAATGACGTAATATATATCTATATCTTCTTTATTGGAAATTTAAATTTTGTACAACGTAATTATAGCTCTGATTAAGGAGATGAAAGCGGACAGAACTACCAAAGAGCTCTTATACGCAAAAAATTTCACCCTGTATAACAGTTTAAAGAGTTTAAAAATTACTAATAAACTTTTCAAATTTTTTTTGGTGGACAAATCCAGTGCCACATACTGTTATATAAAAATAGTAGTTGTACTGGAGCCAAAATATTAAAATATCTACACGAAAACATCAATCTTCATTCATTGTCTCACATGGGTTCTTTTCTTTTTAATTATAATTTAACTAAAGGTTAAAATTTGATATTATTGGTAATGCTAGCAGGGTTTACGAAGTGAATGTACAGATTGTACTAAAAATACTCACTCATCACCGCACAATACCCAACGATAGCTGGCGGTTCATTTTTTCTCCATAAATGGAATAAGTCGAATGGCACACCGACTATAATCAAACATAAATCGGAAATTGCCAAAGAAGCAAGAAAATAATTAGTGTGGGAGTGAAGGGAAACAGTCTGAAAAATTTTTTTTATAAACTTCTTCTAATAATGGTTTGATATTATTTTATAAAAATCGTTTGGGTAGTTGTTGAAAAACGAATCTCATTTCAAAGTGTCTCTAGGGTCCGGGAGACGGTAGCCTCAAAGCCAAGGCACCCTCTACGTTAAACCCTAGGAATCCGTTGTTGCGCTGATAAACCCTTGCGACCTACAGAGGATTTCAGGGGTGTCTCGCGCGGGGCCGACCACAGCACCCCTACCACGGCAATCCGCAACTTAACCACTACACTACACTTCAACTGACCTTGTAGATAACAAGAACTGTAAGAACATTGCCAACAAGTCCAACACATCCGACTATGACAAATAGAGTGGATAGAAGTAATTTTATAGTGTATGGTATTAGATTATCACTAAAAGAATTTTCAATTATTTAGTTTCATTTTGTCAGAACTAAAACTGATAAGAACAAATTGTAAATAAATTATCCAACTTCATTAAAGAAAGCATTCACTATGTTTTACTTTATATATACTACAATGTTTTTTTAACAAAGAGGTTGGTATTCAACACATTTACATATTTTAGGCCTAGCTACATAGATAACTCTCTCAATTATCCAAACGTGATATGCGAAAAGAAATAATTCCTTTAAATATTCAAATAATTAAAAATATTAACTAAACCGCCATACCGTTGACCGAAGGATGTGGGTAGTTCAGTGGTGTTAGAATCATAATGAAGGAATAAGGTAAAATTTGCAAAATTAGCTACTTGGTCCATGTGACAGTACCGTTTCAACACCTCTACAGAGAGATCTACTACAGATGACTGAAAAAAATTGTCTATTTTTCTTTTTAGTTTAGTTTTATTATTTGAGTCCTTTCAAATATTAGATAAGTGTAAGAAATGTACGCGTCCTATTTTATTTTCCAGTGTAACTGGAACTCACCAAACTTCCATTTTCATCCTCCAATCGTAAATCAAGCAACGCATTTATAACACTGTTGTTAACCATCCGATCTTTCATGATAAATATAAATTGGAAATCCTATAAGATAATTATTAGGAGTAAAGTTGTTTGTTTTTTTCTAAGTAACTATGTCACATTGACCGATTGGCTGAACCAGGTGCGATTTTGTTAGTTAAGTACTGATGTAGTCAGAAAATATGGAGTTGTTCATGTTAAACCCTATAATTTTTAGATTCCTCCGAAGAAATGAAATTTTCAGAAATCCCAATCCTAACTAGTAACTTATAGAAGTAGATGCATATGTATGATTTAGTGCTTATTATTGAAATTCCCTAACCTATCTGTTTAAAAAATTATCCTCAGATTTGCAATTCCAGCTAATGAACTTTGATTCAAAATCTTGGTAGTTTAAGTCTATTTCAGTACTTGAAATCTGCCACAGTGAAAGAGTATCACGCTATAATATCACCTCCTTTAAGATATACTAATATAAAGTGATATTAATCATTGTAAGGTAATTTTAGGGTATTGGAGATGACTCTAATACATCACGGTAACTAGCTGAGAGGCAGAGCAGTTTTCATGACTGCGAAAAAATTGCAAAATTCTCATTGTTAAGTTTATTCGATCGCTTTGTAGGGAATGCAATTACTGCTAGTAAAATAGGCTTATACCATCAAAGGTTTTAACAGAGCAGCTAAGTTAATTTCAATAAACTTATTATCATTAGGTAGGTTTACGCAAAATACTCCTTTTTCTGGTGGTCGTAATTTATATGTTCTCGGAAAGCATTCTACTAAAGTTAACCAATTAATGTTAATATATGTGAAAAAGTATCTTCAGCGAATATCTTCAATGTTCGTAGGCCTGAAATTCGTAGGAATATAGGGGTAACACATAATAGAGACGTCGAAGAGCATGAAAGCCTATGCATTCGGAATTCATTACTTAGTAATAGAGCTGCTGTAATCTCACAAGAGTAAACACCTATGGATGAATACGTGCACTTTGTGCCTTAAGCCATACAAAATTTCACACACCTGTCCATAGAAAGCTCTAGAAGGGCCACTCCTTTTGTCCGATGGATCGAAATTTCTCTCGAAACAGCAATATAGCAGAAAATTGTGAATACTTGACGCTGCAATTTGTAGGAATTCGTGTTTACTTATTGAAAGGCGCACCGAGATGATGTCGAGAGCAAGATTTATGACTTCGATTTTTAAATTAAGGGCTAAATAATTTTTACTAATAATACGTCACATACGTCAAATTGTTTATTACTAAGTTGAAGTAAAAAAAAGTTAAAAAATTAAATAATGTCATCTTAATCAAATTTACACGTAATAAAACTTATTTTCAGCTATTTCAAATAAATTTATCAAGATCGGTGGTGGAACCTTGCATGCATAGTACTAAAGTAAAGTCCTTACAAACAAAATACTTTTAAGAAATACTTTTGTTTTAATGTTATTTTTACAAGCTCATTTAGGGATTGTAAGAAGGACCTGGTTATCTCTAATATACAGACGCGTTAAGTCCCGGAGTATAAAACCCTATCAAAGCTCTAAGTGTTTCATTTTTTAGTCGAAATTGAGTGGAAGTAGTGGTTTTCCCATGCCCATGAGTTTCGGTCTGCAATCTACTATTGTTGCCTTCCTAGTCTACGTCAGAATTTCAAATGCTCTTTCGGAACCTGTTTGGAGAGATATGCCTGTAAATATTTACAATTGCATGGTAAGTAGTTAATATTTATGAAATAATACTATTTTAGATAGTGATACCAGCCACCCAGAAAAGCGGACACCGTTATATGATTGAGGTTGATACAAATAAAAATGGAAGGGGTGTTCATAAGGTCATAGCTGTAGCGTGAGTTTAAAAAAAATACCAGTTAATTAATTGCATAGTTATATTTTCCTTCCAATCTCTAAATTTTTCTTCGACTTCATATTATTTTATCTGAACATAAAACAATCCCAATCTTTCAAATCCGTTTGAATATCAACCACAATTTAGAGTCCACAACAATGACATTCTTTTTACGGAATATAAACAAAATGACGATGAAAATTGCCATTACTTCTACTCCACTCAAGGAGGTGTCACCTTATGCAATGATCAATTTTTCTTGCTACAAGAAGATTTTATGAAGTACAGTTACTAAAAGTCTTAAATGAATCAAGGGTGACCCTCTTGCTTCTGTGTTTGAACACTTCAGACTTCAGCGAAAGACGTTTAAAGAAGTTATATTTGATGGATCTACTGAGTGCGATATAGTTAAATTCAAGGACTCTATAGTAGTCTTGGATAAGTAGTAAGTGAAGAAGAGAAAGATGGTAAACCAAGCATTAAAATTTTTTTGCAGCAATCCCATGGACACTGCTTCAGAGAAATATATAGGAACATATTCTATACTCAAAGATACTATTTATATCCGCTATAAAGATCAGAACGTAAGTTTTACAGTTAAATTAAGGATAAAAATATAAACATCCGTTTCTAGAAGAGCGAGATTATTTTTTATAATTGTCTACTTTCTGCATTAGAATACAGTCAGATAAATAATGGAGTATTCAAAAAATCAGACTTTTTATTGATATTCTTAAAATGACTTGATCTACTTAAGAAATTTAAAAGCTTTTCAGAAAGTTTATAATGCGGTGAAGGATAAGTTTAAACGCAAACTTCTCGGCGATACGAAGATTGATGTATTATGTCGTGTACCTCACTCATATCCAAATCACTGGTTAGGAACATTTCGTCTATAGCACAAATCTTTTGAAAATATTTCAAGACTAATAATAAGATAAAATTTCGATGCATATTTACAGATCAAAAACTGGATCAGAGCTGTTGAAAGAGCATACACCAGCTAAAATTCTCCTACAGCTGAAACAGGTTAATTATTTTTGACTTTTATGTCGCTTTTCTGAACGGAGTAAATCAGTAGATATGGAATATTTAAGTTCCCGGTTTATCTTCTTTTCACGCTGACCATATCCTTCGTTCTTATTTTCTTGAGTATATCACTTTTAAAGGAATATAAAAATATTTCAGGTAGTAAATAAATCAAATATAATCACTAAAATAAAATGAACTGCTATTAATGAGGTTGTTTGGATTATTTGCCTGTCAGATTGTAGCAGTAAAGAAACTGAAAAGCTAATTGAATTGGATGTCGTTTTTTCTAGTGACTTGAGGTAGGACAGTAATTGTTGCAGAAAACTACTTTCAATTTTAGTGCATCTTTTATTGATCGTTAATTTCATGATGGTTAATTTTATTAGTTCTCAGAAAACGCAAGAGGGGTGACAAACAAATCGTTGTAGTGCCAAGTTACAGTCTATGTTTTGTGAAAACAAGCGTTAATTTTGTTCCCCAGTAGACAATCAATTATATGTGGTTTCCACAATTACAATGTACGAGGACGGGAGCGACAAAGGGACGTCTGATATCCCGAGATGGTACTTATGAATGGCGGTGCATTTGTATATTAGTCCACAAAAACTGCAAATTAGGCGAAGAGGATATTGACTGTAAGAAACTAAACGATTTCTCTACCCGAATTTTTTTTAGAATGTGAACCTTATTTCAAGGTTGGCATATTTTAATGTAAAGGACGTGCTTTAAAATTGAGTTGATTGATATTCATGCTAGCATAAACAAGGACGAGAAACCTATGCTTGTGGTGAGTGATAAATGAATACCCGTGTTTAGATCCTTTGGGGAAAACTACGTATTATTTAACTATGATGAGTGAAGGATGAATAATCTGTTCGCTCATAAAATGACACAAAAATTCGAGAATAAGGTAGGAGATTCTTTTGGTGGGAGACAATTAAGAATGGCACGTAGACTGCAAAACAGCACCGTCATCCGATCGTATTTCAACTTCTGTGTACTGTACTCGTGCGAAAAGACATCTTCCGCTGAAGTGACTCAATAGCAAATAAATGCGAGCTGAGATGGTTGGGAATGAAGTTATTGACTCCAATAATTTCCACTGTACAACGCTTATATCCACTTATGTACGACTTATATAATTTCGTGCAGGACATCAGAGGATCGCGTAATTATTGAATCTACTCGATGTACGTAGTCTACAATTAGTTGAAGTCGTAGAAATTATGGGATTTCAAATCACTTAGAAGTAATGTTTGACCATAGTTTAGTCACAAAATAAGACGGGCACTTTGCAGTGAGATTTGAGGGGTCGAAATTTTATTGATAATTTCGCTGTTTTTAATAGTATATGGGCTTAAAAAGAAATAGTGCGTTTAAATCCTAGAATAAGAGTTTGAGCATAAGCATTTAGAAAGAGTTATAGATGAATTGTCAATTGCGTATACTATGTAAAATATGTAACAAGCGAACAAGTAAAGTTGGTGAGGATAATGTATCAGAAAAAGATCTGGTGGATAAAGAAGAATAAAATCGATGAGACCTGAATACCATGAGCAGTGTTTGAGTAGTCTTATTGAGGTGTAATGTTATGGGATCGTTAAACGCGCCACGCGAAGAGTCGTCACTTTGGACAGACAACACATGATCTCAACTGAGGCCCGCTGAGTCAGTGGAATACGCCTCCCTCTCCGAATTTCAACTCTTACTGATTGATTGGCTCGGTCACTTTGGGACTGATACTATGAACAAGAATGCTCAAATATTAGATAGCAATGCTCAAGGTGAATGGTGTATTAAGTTGGAAAGCACATCCTCGAAAGACAATCATTCCTCGATTCGTCCTTTATAACTTTCATTAGATGACGGTAGCATTAAAGATTGCTACTCACCAATTTTTAATTAGAAATGTTTATCCAGCTTTTAAAGGTGTCATATATAGAATTTAAAATGTAAATATATACGTGTATATGTGGTTTATATTAACAAAATAGATGATCGTTAATATTAGTACTGGTGATTAGTATCGAAGTTCATGAAATGGAAGGTGTGGGAATGTTTCGAAATGTGCCTCGATGATATCCAAACTTATATAAGCACTGTGCCAAGAACTTTCTTGAGAGAAAAATAATTAGCAATTCAATGGGAATGTTTGCTCAACTATGAGATAAAAGCAGTAACACAGCAAAGGTGAAGAAGGAGAAGGAAGCGTCAAATGATGTAGAATCACAAAGAATATAAATTCTGATGCTGTCTTAAAATTGCATTAAATTACACTAGAATGGTTAATTTCGTTCAAGAAATTTTAACGAAATTTTGAAGTGGTGAAGTATAAGAAACTATTGACCAGTCACAGCACCAGATCCAATTAATTCTTATAAACATCTAAGAATCTCGAACCAGATGTCTACTTCAAACAAGCACGTGAAGTTTCTGAGATAATTTAAACTGGCACTAAGGGGGACAAATGGCAGAATTAGCAATGTCCAATTAAAACAAGTGATATATAGTTCTAATGCTGAATTACGTCAAACTCTTTACGAGTCAATTAGCAAGTTACTTATGATGATGGACTGAAGGGTAAGGTGCGAAAGGAAAAAGTGACATGAACAAATGTGAATAATGAATTATTTGCTGTACACCTTGTTGCAGTTTGTTATCGGTGAAGCATGATTTTCGGAATTCAAAAATCCTCTACTCGATACCTGTCAGTTGTGTCTTCCATTGAATCGGCACTCTTGTTCCGTTGTAGGTTAGCTGCTTGAAAGCACTCCCAATGACCGAAAGCAGTAGGAAGTAGGTATTTTAAATGTTCGAGGCAGTTATCTTTATAATTACATTTAATAATTTCGCCAACTTATGTCCGAACGCTCTAAAGTATTCTTATAGAATTGAACATTTTCTATAACAAAAATTCCTTAAATCAAGTAAGATAGGTTCCAGATGTAAAGCTTTAAATTATTTAATACTTTATAGTGACTTCTAAGTTAAATGCTAATGTGCTGATGAAATGCTGTTTTTTTTAATTTGGCAAAAAATCTGAAAATCTATATGTAAGAAATTTCATTAATAGTAATCTATACCTTCTGCATTAAAAAATCACTTATATTGAAATATTCGAATCAGTGATTTCATTCTTTTTGCGCTGCCATAGCAACACTGTGAATGAATAGCGGGAACGGCCACAGGCTTAACGTTTCCATCGTTGCTACGTCCCACAGGAAATAAAACCCTGGACGTTTTCATTCATGACCTTTAATAGGTTATTTGGAAACTACTTGTCAACTATACTCCCGAAGCATAAATAATGTTCTTCTCACTGTCAATGTCATCTGTCTGCCTGATGGTCAATTCATGAACCGCCTCACTAATCAACCAGCATATTAATCTCCGCAACCCCACGCAGCTTTTAAGTAGTTATTCACATAGCAATTACGCTACTTTAATATTGGTCACATTGTACCTAAAGTGAAAAATAGCGATTTCCGGTCAAAGCTATAGAGCATGCAGCCACATTCTTCCGTAGTTAAACCTGCAGAGAAAATTGCGAAGCTTCCTTCGAGTGTAAGTTTTTTCTGGTCGTTGATGTAGATGTTTCTTAGATATAGGTAGATTGCTAATTTATTCATGTCTTCATGAATTAGCTACAGTTTTTGTGCTGTAGCTCTACACAAGCTTTTATATTCATTTCGAGACTATCCGCTAGCTACCTCCCTAATGTTTTCATTAATTTGTTTGAAATTTGATGGTATCGAAATATATTAAATATTCGAATATGGGATTTTTTAAATGTGTTATCTTGTAAGAACTTCCTTATTAAGTGAAAGAATAGTGATAAAGTTACATTTAGGTTTTGATTTTTGATTTGTCAACGTATTAATAAAATGGATAAAAAACCGTAGTTGCTTGCTTTTTTAAATACCGCAAAATGACGGTCTTCTTAAAAATACGTGGGATATCGTCATCTTCTAAGCCTAAACCAAAACACTACACATGCTGAGTTTTTTAAATGTCAGAGCAACCGCCTAGCAACACATGTAAGAAGGGCAAGTGCTGAAACTTGTCCTAATCGAAATAAATAAATTTATTGTTTGGTAGAGAAAGTACAGCAATTATCTCGGACATTCTGATATCTGTCAAGAAATAACGTCGATTTTCAGTAACTGATCTCCTAATTCTTCATGAAATGAATGGGCTGCAATATTTCAATTCATGCTCTGTACTCGCCTCTTAAGCCTCCTGTCAAAGTTACTCCAATTCTTGAAAAGAGAGAGTCACTGGGTAATTCACTATCTGTGAAAAATTCGGCTGGTGAGCTAATAGAGAGTATTACATTTGCTATGTTCATTAGATAAAGTGTTAAAAAGCAGAAAAGGAGAAGGAAGGCACGTAGATAATGAGCTAGTCTGCGTAGTGAATCAATGCAAGAAATACTATCGGGCACATACGATAGTATTGCAAGTAGAATTTACGATGAAATGATGTGCCACTTTTCCCGTATTCTGCTCTAAAGTATTCGTGGAAGTCCTAATTTGATTACTACTCTGGTGTCAAATAGAATGGTGAGATTAGAGTTCTAGACTCTTACTTGAAGCTTTAATTGGGGCAAAAGCCTATTTAATGCTTTTGGCAGATTCAAATTTCCGAATTCAGTTAATTTGCAGCAAACAGTCCTACTCGTACTCACTCTTCGTAGCAAACATTTCTTTGTTGAAATTATTAAATCTTTTAAACGTCAATTGTTTGTGCGGTTACAGATACAACTTCAGATCAAGTGTTTTTGGAAAATCAAAGCAACGGATTATCAACTGGACCCAATAGCTGTTTAAGTGGAGATTTAGAAGAATCAAGTGTACCCCAGGTTGGCATAAATATTTATCAGTGGTTAGATTTTCGAGTTTAGAATAATCTGACCTAACATAATCTATGGAATCTAAAACTGGTCTTTTCATAGGCTTAGAAAATTTAAAGTGGTAATAGTTGAATAGTGGTCTTTGATAAAGATTTTAGTTTTGTCAATAAGTTTGAGTAAAAGTCATGGTAATTCCGCATTTCAACCAACAATAAAAGCGTGGTCGCGTTTTCCAGTACCTTTAAATATTACAGTTATATCGGATCAAATTTGCGTACAACACCTCAGAATTTACGCTTGTATTTCTCCTTTTGTACTGACCTACTGTATTGATCAATCTTTTATTAATCAAACCATTTATAATTCTACAGCTCACTAGTATTTTGTTAATTTTCGTTACTTCAAGTGGGTTATATCTTAAACCCCATTCTGCTGTCTCCTTTGCTGCTTCTCATAGATCAAAATCTCTAATTAAACCTTTAATTTACTTTTGAAGCAACAGTGAATAACAGTGTATGATTTATAGAGTTGCACTTGCATAGCACTTAGATACTTCTATAATAACCTTTCAGTGCTCGGCAAACTGAGCAGTAATTCTTTGCCGGCTTTCGGGAAATAATTGCCCTAGAATAGAGACACACGACAGCTTACTGAAGCAATCGAACATCACTCTTCTATCCTTTAGTTTGGCTATCCTAGTTCCACTGAATGGTAGTTGGTAGTGCAAATAAGGATGATTATTAAAATATTTGAAAATATTTATAAAGATAGTGATAAAAGTACGGTAACGAACGAGGTATTCATTGAAAAGTAGTGCCAGGTGTTTGATAGCCAATCAAAAAATTAATTATTTGCTACTTTAATACCATGCAATCAAAAATCACTGGGATCGTTTCTAGGCTCTGTAAATACTAAACATAGTATTTATCCTAATTAAAATGCGTGTTGAGCTGTGTATGAGATATAAATAATAGCATTTTAAAGTAGAGAATAGTTTATTACAGCTCTCAACAAGACCTCTTACAAGAGCTTCTTCTATCGTATCACTAATGCAAAATCGACCTCCGAGTGAAATTTCTAAGTATGCTGAGATTTGTAAGAGAGTTGAAAGGAAAACAAATATGACTTTTACAAATAACATTATTTCAGCATTTCATACACTAAAGTTTACAAATCCAGAAATTTCGTTCGAAATTTCACAATCGACACCTCCCATGCAAAATCCAATCAACCAGTTGTCTCACTTTGCTCCAAAAAGATTGGGATTGAAGAGGTTTCTTGTTTTCATATCGGTAGCCACTTTTATACTCTAACAGTTTTTTAGAAACGATTTATTAAAAAGTACTTCTATAGGCGTAAATATGTCCAATCATTAATTAATATTCTGTATACGCACAAATACGGAAGCATTTCTACGTCTAAGCATCCACTTCTAGATGACATGCTGTGCCGTTCTAATAACTATTTTGCACTTCACTCAATTAATTAAAACAAATAAAATCTTGTCTTTAATTAATTTTTTTTACATAACGGAGCAATAATATGTCACCCTAAGTTCTGAAGTACCTTCGAACTTAACATGTGGCCACTTCCTTTAGTTAGCAGTCAATTTGGATTTCAACCCCATACATTAGCAGATATTCTTAGCATATTGCTGTAAGAAAATATAAAAACAATAAGTTAACTTATTTGGAACATGATATATTTCCAAATTTGCTCCACAATTATTTTTAGGATACGCTTTAAATGTTTCCGTATGTGTTTCATTATTTTTATGATTGAAAAAAAGCAAAGTTGTAACTGTCGTGGTTTTCTAATGTTACTCCAGTATCCCGAAGGGAGGGAAGATAACAGACCATGTGACATTTTCTGGCACAATGTTGTCTACAGTGACATGAAAAACCTTGTTCGGTCTGCGAATTCTAAAGTAAACAAGTTTCCCGGTGAGTTCATTTTTGCGTTGAATGTTCTTGCTTAGTTCTCTGCAGCAACGGGTACTTTATGTTTGCCTGTTGTTAAACCGTACAGCCATGACGTGCTAATTTCAGATCGAAAATAGCTAAGAAGATATTAATGAGGGCTAGTCATTCACTATTAATTTAATTCGCTGTGTATCTAGAAAAATGTCAACATTTAAATCATCGTTAAAATCGGGTGTTCGAGTTTAGATTGGGAATATTGATTTTTTCAGGTATGACCGAGCTAGCAAAGAAAATATCATTAACTCATGCAATCTCATCTATGCAGCATCTATTTCCCACTGAGTACTCATTCTATCCTAAATCATGGTTTCTTCCTGCACATTTCTCGGAATTCCAGGTACATTCTAATAGTATTATATGAATAAACAACATTCAAAAATAATTCCCAGAAGTTTTGCAAGAATAAAGTGGAACATCAACAAAAACAAGGAGTGGATGGCAACATGTGGTTTATAGTGAAACCTGATGAAGGTAATATTTATGTGAATCCTTTCACTGATCTATCTGTATTATATATGCATCGGTAGCTTTTGTTCCAAATTTCCTTCTCTTTGGCATTTGTATTTCATTATATTGTATTTATTTATCTTTGTTTTATACAAGTTTGCGTTTGAGAAACGCTTGCAAGCGGCGAACTTAAATTGACTATTCAAGAAAAACCTCACTTCCTTGTGTTCTACTAATTAATAAATTATCCCAAAAATATTCAAACAATAATTTGCTGTAGATCTAAACAATATGAATATGAATACAACAATCTACTATTCTTAAAGAGACAAAAAACAATCTATATAACGAAAGACTTTTATAAATTGTGTGTGCACTTTTACTAGGATCTTTGAAGCAACTTTTATACATAAGGTAGTTTAGGAGCCCAAGGAAATGGCATCTACCTTATCAGTGACCCTGAACAGATAGAGAATCCTTACCAGAAACAGTTAGTACAGGTGATTTTTAATAGATTTCCAAATGACATGGTTTCATAAACTAGGAAACATTTATATATTTAGGAGTACATAGCAGATCCATTTCTAATGTCTGATCATCTTAAATTTGATTTCCGGGTATATGGTGTCATTAAAAGTATTAATCCTCTATCCATTTATGTTGCAAGGGAAGGTAAGCATTCATCTGTCAATTATTATGCAGTTATTATCATTTTTATAACTTTAATTTCTTCTTTATTTAAAATTTTCTCAGGTATGGCTCGTTTTTGCACAGAAAAGTACACTAAACCGGATGCATCAAATTTCGATAATCTCTATGCACATTTAACAAATTATTCTCTCAATAAGGGGAATGAGTCATATGTGCACAGCTATTCGTTGCAGGATCAAAGCAAAGGTAAGAGTAGGCATTTGATTAACTAATAATAGTGGAAATGCGTTCAAATTCCGGACTGCGAAAATCCGAAGCGCCGATTAGTTCTCTGTGTATCCAGTACGCTCTCTACCTGTGACTGGTAAATATAGAAATACAATTTTAATGACTTGAACTTCTTCCATTAGAGTAACTCTTTCATACATTGAGTTAATAGACTTTCTCTGAACTCATTATGAGGGTATGACGTAATAAATCGACGTTAGGACAAGAAATTTACTTATAAAGTATCTATTTGACTTACAATAAAAAAATATTGTTTAAACACGTATTTATATAATTTTGTAAACTCTAGTCTCTTAAAAGCTGTTTATTTTTGTTTTAATTCTAGGCAGTAAACGATTACTTTCTACCGTGTTTCATCAGCTTGAGTCTAGAGGTCTTAAGACAAAAAAACTTTGGCATGAAATTAAGATGATTCTGATCAAAACCGTACTAGCCATGTTACCGGAAATTATGCTACATTATGAACATCATTTCTATGATTTGAATGGACCCCAGTGTTTTCAAGTGAGTGAAAACATACAGAGGAAAAGTTATTAGATAAATAGAAAGATTTTCAAGATTATGGGATTCGATATTATGATTCGCAGTGACGGGACTCCGATACTTCTAGAAGTGAATGCTGCTCCATCAATGACTATTGGTAAATGGCTACGAATTATCTTTCATGTAATAAATTCACCTTGTAGATGAACTTGTATTTGTGGTCTAGATTCTGGATTGGAAGTACAAATTTGTGCGAAGAAATCATTACAAGTGTTATGACGCTTATTTATTAAAGCTTTGACGTTCCACCTTATTGTATTCTATTGTCTAGATTTTCTATCTCAATTTATTAGACCACGTCATCTCTTTGCCTGGCAAGCCACAAGATGAAACCGGACAAAAAATTAGGAGCATAGTCGATGAGGTTACTTATTTTTTAATATTAATAAATTTATTTATAAAACTAGTTATGAAGTTCCTAAACTATCAATTATGAATCGTTTTTAAAGAGAGAATATTATATGGGAAAAATCCTGTTTGATTTTATGCGTCACTTGTAGTTCATTAAGGTAATAAAGATTCCGCTGGTCAAAGACACGCTTTTACTAGTTCTTGGATTATTTGATGAAGAATATTGCACATCGTCAAGGTTTGCAATTTCATAGGCTTATTTCAACACAACTCTGGTAAGAATCACAAAAGTCGCTCACTTTTAGAAAATTGAATAGTTCATCGCGATCAGTAGATGATATTGGAGCACTGCACACAAAGCGAAAATCACATTTGAGTGAAGTAAGTATCAACTTATAATGATCCTTTTCTTTCTTTTGTAAAATATTACTAAGCTTGTTCTCATTCTCTCACTACCTAAACACATTTACTTCCAGGACGAAGATGTTATCTAGAAAACTGATATCACTAATTTGCAGATTTTTCCCACTCGTTACGGAGCACACAGTGGCCACTTGCTGATCCTCGATAAAGCCATGTACATATTCATGCAGTTCTTACAACTCAGAAACACCACGAATATTAGTGCGGGTGGTTTAAAACAGTTTATTCGGTCAGTTTATATTCCTTCAAATTTAGAACACTATTGTAATATTCAGTTATTCTTAAGACAAATTTATTCGGAAAACCGTTCTGGATATATACCTCTATACGTTGACTTCTAAGATTATACTGAAATTTCTTAATTCGTCTACTTACGTATTTAAGGGTTAAAAGATATCCGTAGGAATTGCAAAGATGTAGAATATATTCCCTTGTTTTGAGAATTTCACTTAGAAAGTGCAATCTGAGCAATATCATTCAACCACAAGAGGTCGATACGAAAATGGTCGAAATCAACTACTATTTCACTGGTGACACAGCGACAGTAGTGAATGGTACAACATTTATAAATGTTAATTTTACTTAATTAGTTAAATAGGAAAAAAATCTTGAGTTAAAGGCTTTATTTGGATAAACTATACCACGAAGCATTTTGAAAAAGTTTATTATTGACAGATTAATTGTTTAATATTCATCTAATTTGCATTATTTTTATTATCAGACTTCATGGTAAATTTACATTGCCTTCCAGGCCTTCCCTTCCACGCCTTTCTAAAACTTCTATTCTATATATCTGAAAAAAAATTCCAAAATGAAGATAACCTTCTATCAAAAATGCAACGATTGTTATCGTTTTGCGATATGAGCCTACGATACTATGGAGTAAGATCAGCCAGACTGCGGAGGATAGAAGTCGATACGAATCAAGAGGAAAAGTAGGAAGATTTTTAGAGATAGATATTCAGAGAAGTAGTTTTAGAACATGACTAGCCATAGCATTATAAAATTGAAGAATTTTGTGCAAGATTCATGACATTGTCTTTCAGTCCTGTTGAAATCTACATGTTACCGAATAGAATGCGGGGAAAGAGGAGGTCGAAGTCCACTGAACCAGCAAAAGTGGTATGTAAATAGTCTACAAATAATTTTCTATTGATTACAAAAATAATTGCACAAGAATAATAATAACTGTCTTGTATAACATACATCGAATAACTATAAATGTCAAACTTACTATCCCAACAATTTGCTAAAAAAAAAGTAGTTAAATTCGAATATTTTTAGGCCATTCGGAGGTCCAAAGCAGATAGAAATAACAATACGGATATTCTAAGTCTGCCGAAACTTGTCTAAAGACCAATTTCTTTAATAAACACTATATTTGCACTAAATATTTCTTCCGAAGAATTCACATTTCTAGAGTAATGGTTATTATAGTATCCTTTGAAGAAATGCTCAAAAGAGAACGCAGAAGTGGATTAAATGCAACAT
Source organism: Heterorhabditis indica (assembly GCA_020740425.3). Taxonomy (NCBI): domain Eukaryota; kingdom Metazoa; phylum Nematoda; class Chromadorea; order Rhabditida; family Heterorhabditidae; genus Heterorhabditis; species Heterorhabditis indica. The sequence goes on along the minus strand of JAJAVP010000130.1, from coordinate 39,372 downwards.
TTCCCAAGTCTTGTGAAATGCTTAAAATTATTTTATTTATTTATCTAACTTCTCTTAACTTTCTCTTCACTTCCAGCCCACATCTCACTTCCGACATGATCTGTCAAATTTATGTTTGTTCTGTCAAGTTAAAAGAAACCTTGAATTAGTATGTTCATTTTTCAACAAATTACATATTGTTCGAATCTTACAAGCTTTTATTTAGTGTTTGTTGATATAAATACTAGTTGAGAGGCTACTATTGTTTTAAACAATGGGACATTTCTGTGCACTAAAAATACGAGACTAAATTACTGCTACAGTGAAATGTCACTTTTAAAACCAGTGCATTTGCCAATTTGTTTCTTACCGATTTCCTGGTGGGCAGTAGATATCCTTTACTGTTCTTTGAAGTGGAAGAAAGGAGGGCATTTCCGTGGGAAGCAATGGGCCGTAAGATCCACCTAAGGCAAGCTTCCTTTTGCTTGAGAACAAAAAAACAGAAAAAGACGCACAACAGCACCATGAAATTTCTAAAACGATTAGTGGATATGATAGCGACTTGAAAAGCAGTCAAAAACAAAACAGTTATTGCCACTGAATGAGGACTTTGAAGTATAGGAAGATAAAATGGAACAAATGATAATGAGGGAACTAGCAAATATAGAGTGAACAAATACAAGTGAGTGAAAATTGTACTAGTTTCAATTGGCTAATATTTGACCAGAATGATTATTCATAGCTAACTATTGCCTTTAAACGATGGATTTAGAATTTGTAGAGAGTAAACAATGAACTTTCCAGTATAAGTGAAAATTATATGTGATGTTTCAACAGCTGTTAAAATAGGTTAATAACAGAGCTCATATAATTCTGTGATGAGCTCTTCCACATTCAGACAAATTAACACTTAACGTTCCTCAGAAATCGGGTCTGAAAATAGTGTTAGGAGACATCTAAGATATCTTTGAAATTTATCAAAGGATAAGCCTGTGAATTTTATCGCCATATCAGAGTTCGATACAGAGATGAACCCCATTACTATTGATGATAATTGTCTCAACAAGTCAGAACATGTGCCGAGAACAAATTAATAAGGCTTCATATATAGAAACTAATGAATAAACAGCAGCGAAGACTTAAAGCAATAGTTTAGTACTTATAATATTGTCGACATAAATCCTCTCTTCTGCATATATTAAGAAATGTCTCTGTTTTATGTTGTCGTGAACTTCATGAACATATTTTGACAGAAAATCATCAATGCTTTGGTGGGCGAAACTGCACTTACCTTCAGTTTTCATGGTTGAGTGCTACTGAATTTGTTATAACAGTTGTATTTTTCAAAGTGTTTTGATTAGTTCATATGCCTGGATGGCTGTTACTTATTGCATTTCCAGGATTAGCTTTACCGTTAAGTCACCTAGATTCATGGATTTGATGATTCTAAGAATAATAAGTTGCAGGTTATCCTAAGCTTGGCTCTTTACGTGTTTTCCAAAATTTATGTTAATAGTATATTTAAAATATCCTATCAATACTTTTGGTTTATTTGCAAAAATATAAACGTGAAGAAACGGACTGTTTCGACTTTAGATGACAAACTACACCATCAATCAACAACATAAACTTAGTTTTTGCCCAGCAAGCTAAGTACGGTTTCTTCTACGTATTCTGACAAGTTAGACACTTGCGACTGTTTTTAAACACTTCCTATTTTCACGCTTATATCTCATACATTCGTTCAAATGCTACGATTCTTCGTGTAAGCTCCATTTTGGATCGACTGTCGTTCAACTTTCTTAGCCTCAAAATAGCTTGATATTTGCTCCAACGCCGTATTCCATTACCATATGTGTTCATAATGGGGTGTTAATAGTTTTTTGATTTTCAACTTAATTAGTATTTATTAGGCTATTTGGCTGATGTTGCTTACCAGTTTAATTTACGGCTTCGATCAATGCTTCATTTTCCTTTCTTTACGAACAGACAAAAGAGATGCGGGGGAGACAATTTTTGAGATTAATTCACTTGAAATTCAATCCAACCAGTGAAATTTGTTCAGTATGTCGCATGTTAGTGGTTATTATTTGGTCGGTTTGTGTTTGCCAGAATTTAGTGTGGTATAAGAGATTTGGAAATTGGCTGACTGCAAAAATAGAACGGAAAAGTGCGAAAAATACGATTATTAATTATATGGCTGCAGTAGAAGAATGTGCACAAATACGATTAAGAATGACATGGTATTTATCTACTTGTCGACGTTTCTGCTACCAGTATCTTCTAGTGTGCACTTTTTTCCCTCAGGCCATTCAATTAGTGAGAAAGCGAATTGATTCTTCTCAGTCTGATATTTTCCTGCTCCGCCTCTCTCTAGTCTAATCAATAGCAGGTTTGCAACTAATCTGTACAATCTTCCTCTACTGTTTATAGTCGCGACTGTACACCATCTATTTGCATTTTACTCCCTTTTTTCCTTTGTTTTAATTTGTTTTTTCATGAACGAGTTCAAGCGTATTTTAAGCCACTATTCTTGTTTTTAAATTGATAACATGCACATGGGTATACTATACGGTATTCGCAATTTGTGTTTAAATTTAAGAAGTGATCGTGACTCACCAAAATCATTTGTTCCAAAACAACTTATTTAAAGCGTGTTTTTAAGCTATTGAAAACAAAATCCTATACCGAAATGTACAAATTCCATCTCACTAGCAACAGGAAACTTGTGCTCAGCTTCAAAGCTGTACCCAACTCCAGCATCATACATCATATGAGAAGACATTATAGACCTATGTATAATTTAGAATCCCATTACATAAGAAAGTACAAACAAGGGGCGTACAACGACATTATGATTGCATTACTTGGACGGAGCGGCTCACTTATAAGAAGGCTTAACCATTCTAATTTATGAGACATTAATTTCGAAATACCCTAATATTGGATTATCTTTAATATGCAAATATTATCCCAGCGATTATATTTCCTGCATCCTGCTACCTAGTAGAGGTCATCATTTTCTCACATTCACTGTACCTCTGAACAATTCCTTACGTAGAAATGTGTCGGGACTGTCTAAATCGATCTTATGGACTTAATTGTTTTATACTATGACATTATTTTCTACACATGTGTCCAATGTGTTCGATGCCAAGAAACAATGTATTTGTCGCTGTGCTCACCGACCACTTCGTAATTCTAATTATTACACTCACATCCCTTGCTAACGTATGATAGCAAAGAAGTCTTTGGTCCTTGCTAGGTGTTAGGAGGGGTTTTCTCGAAAGCTACTTATTCCTCCAGAAGACAATTCATATACTAACGCATTAATTTTTTTCAATGAAACTGTAACTGAAAGTATTTTATTTGTTCTTCCACCACCTCAGCAGTATTTTTAATTTAACCTCGGTACACGTTTATAGACTACTTTGCTATCAGCCCTAGAAGCTGTAATTATTTGGAGTTAAATAAAATCATGAACGTCAGTTTTATCTCGGGTTCATGAGTTTACTCTTTTAATGCATGATTGCTTTCATGAAATATATATGATTATATATGAAAATAATTCGTCATATTCTACCGTACATCTTAGACATAAATTTTACATGTTAATGAGATGCATATATTTGTGAATCTTAAATTTACCTCTTATGTCTATCTTAATTTGCTGTGTCTGCATCTCACTTTTACAAGTACTGTTTCCTCTGTGACACATTCAATTGAATGCTATAATAAATCCTCCACAATCTGCTTGATAGAATTAACTAAAACACAAACACTGACACACTAAACCTTGGAAGGAAGATAAGTGGCGCTTCCGATTAGGCTTAAATCAAGGGCGAGTTAACTACAATGGGGATATTAGCAAGAGAATATTCAGTTCTTTATCGTTCTGCAATTAACTTCACTCAAATGCACTCATATTTTTTCGATTCTTGTTTTCCGAAAGAGACATTGAGTGTTGCATGTGTGAACTTTGTTCTCCTATTTTCGTTTGCCACGCGAGTAGATCTCTAGACTTCCGTTAACTACTATACTATAAGCATAAATACTCTTTTCCGCTTCTCTACGCAATGCGGATTTGGTCTCGAATAGAATATCTGAGAGCACATTGCTTCAACTAACCCACCGAGAGGTCACGTCAATCGAGCTTGTACGGCACTTATCCTGAAAAGACATTATCTAATCCATACTAAAAGCTGTGCGAGTAATTTTCAAGTCTTGAGAACAGATGCTAGTTAGGGAATATATCAGTAAATTAACGCAATCTTTCTACATGATTGCTATGAGATACTCTGCAAATTGTTATTTTTTATAACCTGACTAGATGTTGATTTACCGAGCTGATCCAGTAATGGAATGAAGACATGTAATAAACTTTATTTTAAGTCATATAATTGGATGTAGTCTTTGCTATCCATCAGCTTTCAGCAACGGATATTCTTACATAACGGCAAATAATAATTTAAATGAAATTATTGTATTATCCATATTTTCTTCTCATGTGCAGACTATAATCTAACTATGAAACGACTACTATTTTTTCAGGGTATTTGCCATAAATAATGAACTAAATTAATATCTAGTCTGTACACATTAAAGAAAAGTTCACAAATAGGTGTTTTTGCGACCACAGTTTAAAAAAATTTTTCGAAATGGATAGAGGAATGGTGGTTTACCTAAGTAAAATATAAGAAAACTTCTGTCTTATATCTTGGTTTAAAGTTAAATGTTCAATAAAAGCGGCAAAGTAGATTCCCAGGCTCTAAGGCACCTACTTTTATCGCTTGTCTCGAACTAGGTTCTTACGTCGGTGATGGAAAGACGCCGTGAAACTTAGAGACAGATGCGGTAAATCTAGCTGAAAGGGTCAAAACTTTCCTGCTTTTTTCGAACCGGTGAGCTACTATTCGGTAGCCGACTGGATTAAATAGAAAAAAATAGTACAAATACACATTTTATTAGAATTTAACTTTTTTTTAAATTTACACTATAATTTGACCTTAAAAATCATTAGTTAACATTTTTTTCACTTTCTAAATTCTTTTAATCGCCTTCGAATTCTATGAAATCAGACGGAGCATGTTTAAGAAGTCTTCATTTTTGCCTAATATTCTTCAATTCCATGCTATGGTTGTTAATTTTTCTACACACAAACTAAATCCCTTTCTCACAGAGAACGATACAAAACTCTACGTTATGTGGCATTTCATAACGCTCAGACAAATTCTACTGAATACTATTCTGTAGATTCCGCATATCACTATATCAACTCAATATCAGCATTTCTTAAAGCTGAATTCAAGTTTATGGTAGTATCTTGATCCTATCTCCATGAACTATATATAAGGTGCTAAGAAATGGGAGGTAAACATCCTCGATTATACGACAGTATTTTTCACTCTCTTAGCCAAATTTCCCAGACTATATGGCTATACCTATCATCCTAGTTGATGATATCCCTACTCATACGGGCAATTTCGCTTGTGTTTAGCACAAGAGCGGTTGAAGTATTTTCTCTTTTGACATTTCACGAGTTCGAACCAACTTGAAATGTGGATTCATCACTAAAGGCAACAGCGAATTTTAAGCCTTCAACGTGGCTCCCCTGAATTCCACTTGTTTTCTTATCGTCAATAATTAAATGACAGTCTCTCTTGGAGAATCTAATTCGTTTCTACTAACTTTTTACATACAACTCACTGATGAAGATATTGTATTTTCTTCTTGCACCACTATAAACGCTTTCATAACTGTATAACTCTCTTGGCAGGTAGTCATAGCTTCTACATGGTGGCGAATATTCTTCTCCATTTGTGAGGCACAAATTTGAACGAGAGGGAAAATCAATTAGTACATAAGCGATTACTTGAAGAAGACTAGAACACGATATTCCTGGATCCCCTATTTGGTCAAACAGTTATAAGTAAGAGAGATAGAACATTTGTGAAGCAAAGACAGTACTATCAGATCAAGCAATTAGATAGTATTTTTAAAAGTGATTTAGAAAAATTCAGCTGATGGTGTTTCTGTAGACGTTAGCACTACTAGTAACTTCATAGTGAAGACTTTTAGTTTATTTTCTGTTTGAAAAGCAAATACTAATAATATTTTATTGTCTGTAATAGTTTTAAGCGTGGTACAATTAACTAGTAAAGAGGAGCTGAACTAAAATCAGATTTTAAGTTACAAAAATCTTAGTAATGTTACTCAAAGCAACACTCCTTCGGTCTCAGATGTCAGTTGTAATAAAATGCGCAATTTTTCGAAAATACAAGTCTAATCCAGTCGGCTACCGAATAGTAGCTCACCGGTTCAAATAAAGCAATGCCGCTCCCAAAAAACGGAGATGACCAAAATATAGCCGATAGGACACCGCGTAAAATGATATTTTGAAAAAAGCAGGAAAGTTTTGACCATTTCAGCTAGATTTACCGCATCTGTCTCTAAGTTTCACGGCGTCTTTCCATCACCGACGTAAGAACCTAGTTCGAGACAAGCGATAAAAGTAGGTATAACTGGTGGTGCTTGAGAGAGAAATGCACCACAACAGTAATGATTGGAGAATAGAAAGACACTTAGCAATCTTTATTGTTCAATTCAAAGTCTTTGACTCCTTATGTGTTATGTGCTCTTAGATCCTTATAAATCTATTTATAAGTGATCATGCCTGAATCTTTCCTGTTGTATTCTAAATCTAATAACTTTATTTAAATCATCGATGTTTCTACTTTTTGAGAGACTATAAATTGCACATTTCTACGCTGATTGTCTTTAGTCATTTAAATCAGATTATTTTTCTATAAATGATAATTATTGGTGATATATTAGTCACAAAATAGGAGATTAAAGTAATACATGATCTGAAGATAGTTTTACGAATAACATAAGCTGAGTCGAGTCATCATCAGATAGGACTCATGTGCAATAATTTCCGTGGATGTTCTCTTTTCCAGATGACAATCCCTGTGACTAAAACATTTTCATTGTGAAGGTGAAGGATGTGCTTTTATACGATTTAGATTTGCTTTAACGCAAGGTAGATGGGATGTTAGGTGAATTTTCTAGAAATGAAATAAAGCATGCTTGTTGGAGAAATTACAAGCCAGCAAAAACTAAAAAACAGTTACTTAAGGCCGCACTTTCAGGTATGAGTAAGTAAAACATTCCAGAGGAAAGACTACGTACTGGCCACGATATCAACAAAGCTTGCGAGTAGCTATGGCAATAGTTGTCCTAAATTACTGTGGTTGAGATGAGTTGTTCTCGATCATTGTATGAAACGGAAAGCAGTGGGCCACATGATGAATGACTACTGATTCCACCTTGCTTATTTATGCAGTGACTGCCATTACTGTTTATCCGTTACGTGTGCTTGCATTAGTTAGCTTTCATAATCTCTAGTTAGCACTACTTGCTTAGACACCTCTTGATAAAGTTCCCAAGAGAGCTAATCGCAGGTGTTACAGTGAGTTGATGCATTCCTTGACCTAATTTCCAAGACTCAATAGGTTGTCAGTTTGAAGTCATGGAAGTGAGTCTGTGGGCCAACAATAGTTATTCTTAATGTATGTATGTAGGCGCCAACTACTTTTGCCCTTCTATTGATTAATATGATATGCAGGCACACGGCCATGTGCCAAACGGCTCAGTACGCGAGTTAAATCATGTGCTGAATTATGTGCTTTAGCACTTCTTGCCTATCACTTCCCTTTCGCTCTCACACACTGCCCCGAAACCCCTGAAATTTGTCCCATCCGACGAACAACAACGTGCCGTAGCTCGCTTTCTTCTTACTGTGCCATATAACTATTTTGTTACTTTAAGTCGAACATTCCTCTGGCGAAACTTGTTCCAGAATAAAATGAGTATACCTTCCTTGTATTATTTTAGTTATTGCTAAAATTCTGGTCTATCGTTGCCCATTATTTTTTAGCGTTTCATCCAATTGCTGCCAGTGAAATTCTCATGGAGACTACTCTTCATTTTCTTTATTTTTCACGTCCTTGTAGTGCCTTTGGGTGACCAGATATTTTATGGGCAAACACTTGTTGCGGTTTATAGATCTATTGAGAATTTTGAAATCTATAGTAAAATACTTTTTATCGTATTTTGACTTTGAGGTAATATGGATGCGTTTTGAATTTGAAAGAATGGAATCATTTGAACTCTTCCTTCCGATAACATCCACCGACTGTTTCCTTCAGTAGAATGCTATTTTGCCTAGTGCGGTAGTGCAATTACGGTGTACTTGGAAATGGTTCCGATAATTTGAATTCCTTGAAACCGAAGTGTGTTGATTCCAATTACCGAAGCTTTTTCTCTCTTTATTTTTTCAGTGTCCTTATTTGCGAAGTAAAAAGAGTTGCTATGGTCTAAAAAATTAAAGCCTAAATGCACTCTTCTTCCCAAGCACATACTGTATCTTTTAGTTTTTTGTTTCATGGATACCTATTTAACACAGTTTTTACGATTCACTGACAAATACTTTAGTTTTATAGTTATTTTTCTTTCTTTCGTAGTTGTATACTTGTATTATTACGTAAAACTAATTAGAATCTTACAAATACTTTCTATTTACTTCTATGACCAAGTTAGATGTACTGTTATAGTGTTGTTTGCGATAAATGTTGGTATTTTAGACGTATTTTAAACCTCTAAGGGCAACTAATTTTGTTCTCAGAAATTATTAAGCTCTGAATAGCAGAGTTATCTGACTTTTTCTTCATATAGGTCAATGGTAAAAGTATAATTTACCACTTAGAAATGTTATTTTCCCAACAAGAATCTAACTTGTGGATTTTCACCATATGGTATTTACCTGGAAGTTCATTTAAGCAGTTACACTAGAACTAGCGAGCATTTCCTGGTGGGAATACTAAAGTCTCAAAAAACGTAGCAAATTCCACCTGTTTTTGAAATCCTTGCCGTTTTTTTTGAGGAGATATGTAAAAAAGAGAGCACTTTAAACGTTTCACAGAATAGATTATCATTCATATAATTAACTTTTCTTATTTATAAATATAAAAATTTTTTTAACGAAATTTATAGAGGCAGAATTGACAAAAAGTTTTTAAACAGGATTGAGGTTATTTAGAAATAAAATATGTTATATTAAAGATCGGATTAGAGATTAGCGAGAGAATCATTTTATCTCAGGTTATCTATTTTGAAACATGCAAAAAATTTGTTGGTGCCATTAAACAAAACTATTTTGTCTAGGTATGATTTGCTAAGGAAAGCTGTTAGTAAATAATTTTATCTACTCTGAAAAAGGACGGAATTGTTGAAACATTTTCAATATAATAGAGCTATAATTAAATCAGGGTTCTCGAGGAGAAAACTTGCAAAACATTTTGGAAACATTATATCTGAAAGAAACATGATATTAAGGTGAATAACTGTTACCATTTATTAATGATTCGCTAAAATTTGTCGGACTCGTTATAAGTCTAAATTAAGCCTTTTACAAATGCTTTATACACTAATAATTATCAATTTATCCACTCAATATGCTTCCATTGAAAATCAAGCAGTCAGTTATATTATTTTTAAGTAAAAATTGAAACCTAATAAGAAAGAGTGATCATGCTTCAATATAAATACCAAGAAAAATTCGATTTTCTTTGATTTTCTAAAGAGAACATCGTTTGTTTAAACATGAATACTGCAGAAGTAAGATCTCCGATTATTCTCACTTTTAGAAGCTATTTATTGTGTGAATTTACTACTTTATTTATAAAGCCCTTTCCGGCCTATTACCATGTTCGTCTACTTACATCCTGATAATTCACCCAGTGAGAATCTGATTTTGACGATGATGACGTATCGAGCAAAACAAGCAATTGGTAAAACTCCATGTGTAATCTGCAAACATTTATTTTAATGATGGACTGAGATCCTATTTCAACTTCAACACTTATGTGCTCAGTCTAATCTTTTGGTGATAAATACGCATTCATCGTATTTTGATTCAAAGTAGTTTTCATACACAGTAATATCGTCTGTTCATAACATAGATTCAACTGATGAGAATTTAGATTTTTGGAGTAGAAATAGGCCTACGCCTAGTACCGGGGCACAGAGCGTAGGACAACCGTTTAATACATCTTCCTATTAGAGAAGTTTTATAATTCCTGTGCAAAACAGTTCTTAAGTTGAGCAGAGACCAGGAAGTCAACCTTTCTAGATTATAACTGTTCTATAAGGAACTTTGATTGCCATCTTATAATAGAAACTTCTATATCCATTTAAATTTGTAGATAATGGGTTTACGGGAAAGTGTAGTAGCATAAAATCTCTTTATATGGTATATATATGCTTTTAAACAAAAAAGTAACGCATTTTACGGTTAATATTTAATTAGATTTGGTGAACTCCATGAGTTATGTCTGGTTTAAGCTAAGCCTAAGCCATAAAAATCACTTTTCAATTGGATTATGTAATGCAGTTCACATAGTTTATTGTCGCACATGCTTCGTCATTGAGCACACATCGATAAAATATGACCTCTCAAAACGAAATAAGATCTCAAGAAGGTAGTTTTGATATTGGAGGACTATGCTTAATCATAGTATTCATGTAACTTAACAAAAATTTGACATCACTCATGCATAGAAATGCTTTTTACGAGCTCTCTTCACTTCAAAGTGGAGCGGAGAAATTGAAAAAATACTGTAAACAGCTGCTACTATGAGAAACAATGTTTTCGTTTTATATTGAATTGAATCGAGGTTGTGAATAGGATTCATTAATAGATAAAACTTTTAAATAGTTTTCTATTAGAAAAATGATAAATGGCCATCAATAAAAAATCCGATAGTAATATTATTCATTAGAAATGCTTCCCTGTTTAATATTTACTCGGGGGAGGTTTGTAAATTCTGTTGTTGAGTTTCACTACATTACCGTTGAATAGAATTGTTGAGCAGAAGTAGTAGCACAGTGGTGATCAATCTAGGGAGGCAACACTTTCAGTTCTGAGCGATTCTTCTCTTCATATCATAAATTAGAATGCTAGTTAAAGTTTCTGTGATACTTCCATGAGCAATGCTTCACTATGTCACCCAATAGTCTATGAGATATTTTCCCCATCATCCTTTCATCAGAAATTCTTAGGTAAACTTTAGTACATATTTTCATACCATTTTCACTAGTTACCTTATCTCTTACTGATTGTTCTCCTCGTATTTCGTTTGCATAATTTTTCGAAGCTTTTCAAATTACTTTATACTAGTTTTCAATACTTATAGGGATGCCCCTCTCCGAAGAATTAGAACGACTCTCTGGAGAAAAGACATCTAAGAAGGAATTCAGTGAGTTTAGCATTTCAGTATCACTGCAAACTAAAATGTATATGTGAATATAAGATTTTTTTTAGCCATTTTTGAAATATTTGTTAGATTTTCAGTTAATATCGCACAATAAATTAGGGATTTCATTGTCAACTATATATTATCCAAATTTCCATATTTATAATTAAATACAAAGGAAGCTATGTTGCCATATTTGTTGATAAGAACCCGCAATGACGTCATCGAACGCACCAGATATATTCCACGTGATGGTGTCATCGTCGAATTATTCCCGCCATAGCCGCTTCGGTCTTTCCGGATTACATCAGCATGTGATTAGTTCTATTCCCCTGGCAACTGAGAATTGCATGTGTGATGTTTCTACGAAGTGATGGGGACTTGAGGAGTTGAGGGCTTCTTTAATAGAAGGAATGAGATTTATGTCAAGATATTATTAGTTGATAGAAATATAAACGAAGGGAATAGAGTGATTAAGGAAAGACAAGTAGAATGATAAATGAAAGATAATTCTAGGATATCCAATAATGATAAAACAGGAAATGTTGATTTTAGACCACGAAGCTTATACAAATGCATTAGCTATGAAATATGTCTCATAATTGTATACTTAATTCAGGGATGGGAAGCATATTGTAGCGAACATTGATAATATTATTTGATTGCTAAAATAATCTATATTATACTTCACTTGTTAAATTATTTTTAAATAGGAAGCAGCATAAGTTGTGTACATTAGTGAATCTTCATATTCAAAAATGTAACGTTTGTTGCATGAAATTAATTAGATATAAGTTTATGATTGGACTTCATACTATTAATATTATAGACGGATGGCGTGTCTCTGCTGCGTCTCCCAGCATGCTGAACAGACGAGCACGTTTAGTCTCCAAAGATGGACGGACACTGCTCAATAATGTCGAGTTACCAGCTCGATTTAGAGCTACATATCGGTGAGAAAACTAGGAAGGATTCCGAGTTTAGTCACTACAATTTTCCTTTCTCTCAATCTCTTCACTTTTAATCTGCTGCATTTACTTTTAGATAATATTTATAATAAATAGCTGATGGAAATTATTTCGAAGCATGGTTATATTTTATTGTTTTACAAACTTATTTCAACACAATGATGGTCGTTTATATGGTCGTTGCATTTACAGGAATTGGTTTCATTTAATCATCGAGTGCAATTGGCGATCGATACTTATTATTTTCGCGGCGGGGTTCTTATTTTCCTGGACAATTTTTGCATTCTTGTACTATTTAATAACTGTGATGTCGGGATATCCAACGGTGAGTTACTTATTTTCTTTCTAATAGAACTCAACATCCTGTAAATATCTTCATCTGTGATCACTGCCAAAATACTTGGTAATAGTGGCATTGTCTAAGCCTATAACCTTAATTTCCCATTAGTAACACAAAAGCATAGGCTGTTGATGTGCTTCTTTAGGATAAACTACATATTTCAGGGTGGCGAAAAACAGTGTATTGCCAATGTGAATAGTTTTTTGACTGCTTTCTTATTCAGGTTTGTTTAGATAGCTTTTGAACTATTTGGTGCTTTATAACAGTAGCCGAACAATCTGATTTCCCGCTCCTATGTAAGCAGGAGTGAATTTCATGGCAGCTCACTCGCAATGAAAATAGTTCTCATTTCAGTATGGAATCTCAACATACCATTGGATACGGGTTCAGGTGGGTTGCGGACAAAGATAGAAATAGAGACAGGAAGTTGAGTGCTGATACTAATTTGTGGCAGAAATATTGAGCATGTACAATTATTTCACTAATTTCAGATACATGACCGATTTATGTCCACCTGCCTATACCACATTATGTTTCCAGTTAGTTGTTGGTATATTTCTACAAACTATGTTGGCAGGAATTATAGTGGCTAAAGTCCTGAGGCCGAAGAAGAGGAGACAGGTCTAATTCAGCTTCAGTTCTTTTATATGAGAGCACACAATGATGGGAAAGATTAAGCTCAGAAAAGTGTCTGTGTGAGTATAAGAGTTATAAATGAAAGATTAATTTAGGAAATGCGGTTTTCCCGTATGGCCGTGATCGGCCCACTAGATGAGCATGATAAGCGTCCCGCACTTATGATTCGTTTAGCTGATATTCAAGAAAAACTTTTTTTAGCAGAATCTCATGTCAGATTGTACATGGCATCCAGCAGGATCAACAATGTGTGTTTCACTCATTCCTTGCATTATCCTTTTTCGAATCATTTTTTACAGTAATGCTCAAATATTTAGCCAAATATCTTGCAAAGTTCTGTCTATTAAATTATAGACATCTTAAATTATTTTGTTGTAATGATGTATTTGTAGTAAATAAATCACCAAGATTTTTTAGGAAAAACTAATTAACAATGAAATAAGCTAAAAAAAGAGAAGTTAAATGAATTTGGGTTTTGATTAATATCACAGGATTGTAGCTAAATATTGTTTTCTAATATTATTCGCAAATAGGGCGAAGATTTAAAGAATAGGTCTTTAAAAAATTTTAACTACATTATCAACAACCCTGCGATGCATATCACGCGGAGTAACTACGTCTTTTTCAATATTCTTATGTATGACGAAAAAAATTAGATCCTTAATTAATTAATATAAATAAAGGAATGCATTCTAAATATGAATGCTGATTGGCAGTTGTTAGAAAGTTATTTAATTCATAGGAATATAAGCGACTTGTAGTGTTAATGTTACGATGGAGCATAAATGTTTTGCAGTATCTTATATTAAGGTCATTCTACCACATATAAGGTGCCTCACTGATGCACATTTCAGTAAGACACCACATCTTCTGCGGTCAAGGCATAACTGAGGTTTAAGAACTCGGGAGATCTGCGGTCGTCACAATTTCAAAATATTCCATAGACTATCATTGGGATAGACTCGACAGTTATGATTAAAGCGAAATCTAAAGAACTGGGCACTTAAGTGGAAAATAGAGTGGGACATTAAATAATGTTTAAAGCGCATATATGCCATAGATGCATATGTAAATTGCTAGGTAAAATATCAAATGAATGTTGCCATAAATGTGCGTTTCACACTCACTGTTTACAGTTATCCTCTTCTCATGCATTTATTTCCTTCGATTATATGCGAAAGTAATAAGATTAATAACTATTCTTATATATTTTTGCATACTTTTATCATGATTCATGGCAGAATATTGAGCATTGGTTTATTCTGTACTTCGCTTTATTCAAATGTCCTTGATCTGTCTGGTATTTTGCTCAGTCAGTTTTTACAACATTCTTTTAAACATCGCATTTCAGAGAGGTGACCGTGAACTAATTGGTGTGAAGGATATGAATGTCGGTTATGATAGCGGATGGGACAGAGTCCTTTTACTTTGGTGAATTTTACAAATTATATAAGCTCACTTGTTAACATGCTACATTAGTGTCATCAAATAAGCTAATTTATGTGTTAACTTATAATAATCCGAATTAAAATAGTGTAGTGTACTGGGTTATAGTCGGATATTGAACGAGAGAAAAATGGAGCTGTTGATTTCCTGGAGACACATTTCTGTCTCTTCTCACGGATCTGACCACGTGAGGTCGCTCAACTTTTACATCGTTCTGCTCACTGGTTGTTTTCTTCCGACTTTTCTTGTCTACTGGCTCCACTGATCTCATAATTACCACAGTTGTGGAAATCCCAAGCCACAGGCCATCGAATTCAGTTTAGATGATTCCTTGCGACTGCAGATTACGGTATGATCGGACTCACAGGTCTGTTCCCAAGATAGGTCCATCTTTCTGCACAATCTCAGGAAAAGAAGTGTGGGACGATCCAACACCGGCAATGTGCACAAAGTAGCGCTGAGGATTCACAAAAAGAATCGAGACGCCTGTTACGATGGAAGATGAGCAAATTTGTTGGAATGTGACGTAAAACGTTTCTACTGTAATGTAATAAACCTGTCTGACGGAATATTTTCTAAGTATTAGGGCAGTGGACAAGTGGGACTCACGTGGGCAGATCCGTGGGAAGAGACAGAAATGGGTCTCCAGGAAATCAACAGCTCCACTTTTCCTGGGGATCTGTGGCAGGATGGTTTAGCAAAACTGAATATGCGTTTTCTATAACTAAGCAATTGTTTACCTAGTAATTATATAAGTGTTTATATATTTTATTGTCTAAACCATTATTAGATTTTTAACTAATATATGTAATCAAACAACATCATATATAAAAAATAACTAGTGAATAAATAGAATACTATTTATTTTCCCATTAGTTCCACTTTTTAAACTCCCCTGATCTGAGATTCCGATAATCTTTGACTGGTGAACATATCTATTTCCTGTCGTTAACCTTCCTAATGCAATCTTCCAATTAATCGTCATAAACTATTCTTAAGATATATGACGCTAAAAGTCTACAAAGCATTTTTAGGTATAGTTCTAGTAAAAAAAAATGTACGCACCCGAAAAATAAAGAGATTATTTTTGACGGATCAAAAATTCATAACATTTGATTGTTAAAGGAACTTCTAGGGAAACTACTCAGAAACAGATGCATTGCGTTTATTTAAAAAAACCCGGAGAACAGAGATTAATGCAAAGTGATTTCTAAGGTCATGCACGTCAAAGAATACGACGTAAAGAAATGTGGTCGCTTAGAGCATCCGATATATGCATATTTGAGCATATAAGTGTTCTAAAAAAACTGATGTCATGGGAGTTCTATATAAAATTTGAATAATTCGCGATGAATTATTTAAATGCGCAGGTGAACCTAATTTCCTGCATAACAATATATATATATAAATATCATATATTAAAAATGTTCTGTTTAGATGTTTAAAAGAACTACCAACGTACTATTTTTTAATGACTGATAACTATTCTTCTAATTTCATTATCAATGTTACTTCCCAGCCACCTGCAGCATTGTCACTTTGATTACGTAAGGTCTTATAAGCATGCTCTTACTTCCTGTATTATTCTCATAATCGGGTGAAGTTCAAGTGTAGCTGATTATCCAGTTTACTGGTAATTATAGGCTTAGTGTTTGCAAAATACAAGATTCCGGAACATAGTGCTGATATTAGAGCGCATTACTTGACAATACATTTTCCATTTCGAGGGGTTAAGGAATTCAGAAAGACCTCGATTCAATGGAGCACTTCTTACTCATCACATGAGGAATTATGCTTTAAGTAAAGTTTCAAAAATTTTTGTTTTAATTTCCACTAACTTGCTTTTACTTAAAATCTTAGAACTTTAAAAACGTTAGAAAATACCTATCTCTAGTGTTTATTTCTCTTCTTTAGAAGAAATTCGCTCCTAAAATATTAGTTTTCTACTATTTCAAATAACATATTACAGGTTCCATTAAGGTGTCACACGCACTTTCCATGTGACTTGTGTTTGGTACTTCACTACGCTTACAATTTTTGAAAATTATATGCCAATTTTAAAATTCTGTAGAAATGCAAACTGCTTAAAAGGGCTGCTTAGGTTCAGTTTTCTAGCTTAAGAACTAGGGAAAATCAAATTAATAATATTACTTGAGCTTAAGGATAAAGTTTATTATACTTAAATTTCTTTACATTTTACACAATGTTATTGAAAACTAATGTGACTACCAGTTTAAAGCATTGCAATTGACCTATCTCCTAGAGAGTATCATATATAGTTTTTAATTTATGAACTTCTCTTGAACTAATTCACCACACGAAGAAAGTCATTTATGACAAAACCTCAATGTAGTTACTAAAATTAAAATTCCCTATCAATCCAAAATTTAGCTTCTAAATTAATTTTGTACTCTTCGGTTGAATTTATTCAGAAATTGCTAGAATGTGAATGAAACTTATTAGTGCAATGTTTGCATAGTTCTAAGCCTAAAAATAGCACTAGTATTGTGATATGTGGTCGAATATTAATTTGCAAGTAATTAAAGAACAGCAAGAAATGCGTAGGATATTCCGTGTCGCGTAGTGTTCAACAAGCGTAGATGAACTTCTGCACCACACCAGTTTGCTGAAGCAAAATGTGTTCTACTAAGGAATTGTATTCTTCTAGACTACACTTCTATCTTAATCCTATACATTTGCGGCACGACCCACATATGCTTCCCGTGAAGTTATTACTGGATCCACATTTTACGCATTGCCAAGCTCCGCCCACAAGGGATTCTACTATATAATTTAAGGTTCTTCTAGATTTAGCTATTAAAGAGAACCCTGGTCAGTTTACTGAAGCAGGATGTATGTTATATCTCCAATTCTTCTATTTTATTGGTCTTAACTCTATTTAGCTCCCCTCTCCCTCATTTCTCATCATGGCCACCTCTATTAACACATAAAATAACATCTGTAACCATAAAGCGTTAATTTCCCAATAACTTGAAAACCTATTGGGAAAGAGTGAAATGCTGGAATGTCTCTCCACCCACACATGATTTGTTATTTTGGCAATTTTGCACACTTCAATGGTGTTATGCCCCTTATGCTCCGGACTAAATTTTTAACAGTATTTTTCCCCGTTAGTAATACAATTTTCCACCAATTTTAAATCATTTTCTTAACATATCATATCTTTACATTCTAAATATTTCGATCACTTCTATTTTATTTCATTAATTAGTTTTTAACTTTGGGACCTGTCATTTATGATATTTTGTACGTTTCTTGTGGATATGGTGGAAAATTTTTCGATCCTGTGTGTCGGAGAAATAACGATGTCCAAGGTTTAGTAAAGTGTGAACTATAGCAATGAAAAACGCCAATGTAAATTTTACATTTGGCATGAACCAGACCCCATACCTTGTTATCTTTTGGATTTTATGGTTGAATATTTTTTTTTAATTTTCTTTACACGTATATTCCTAATAATTTTAAAGTTTAATAAGCAACACAAAATCGTTGAAAATAATAGTAGTAAATTACTTTTCTAATGTACTATAGATTACTTTTGTATTTTGCTAAAATATTTTTTGGGATTAGCATATATTATACCAAACAAGTCTTTTTAGCCGTATTTCGTTTTCTAAGAAAGATTTTAGACCAAGATATTTACTATAATTTCAGTTTTTAAGCCTTCAATACCTCATAATAATGACATTCGAGGATGTTTTTAAATATTTCATAATATGCATAAATGACTTACTCAAAATAAAGCGCCAAAGTTAGATTTTTTTGCATCTATTTTTTGACATGCTTTTCAAGGATGTGCACTAATTACAATAGCAATTGGCACGAGGTGGTTCTAATTAATAGGCATCACATACCCTTTTTTCTCATTCATTTTTCCACCTCAGTGGTTTCAAAATGTCACAACCTTTTCGGCTTGAGATGACTTTTAAGCAAATATTAAACCGACGGCTTTTACTGCAGTACCACAAATAGCACATAACAGTTAAGCTCTTAAATGATTAAGCTTCCAAGACACATTTACGAATGCAGTTGTGAATTGATGGATGATGAAACTTCCTGCAGCAGCAACAATGCCAGTATTATCAAGCACAGCAACATACTGTCTGGCCAAGATTTTTCACATTTCCTACTACTCAGATCGCCATTATTTAAGACTGAAACGCGTCAGCGTTTATTAATTTCTCGTTTTATTGGGTGTAATATGTTTACTTCACATATATTTGCCATTAAAAAATGTAATAGTGGGTTAAAATAAATATTTACTTTAAGTGAGGCATTAAACATGCTACATCAGCCTAGTTGATATTTTATAATTGTTTCATACGGTACTCGTATGCGTAGGCTTCTAAAAATACACTCTAAGTAGGAGAAGACTATCCAGAATTAAACAACATGCTAACGTGCAGGTCTTGTCGCCACTACACATATCACCTACATTTGGAAGCTTTTTTTGATGGTAAAAACTCTAGCTAAGAACTGTCAAATACACTTATCAGTGAGATGAAAATAAGATTATTAAAGTAGTAAAGCTATAATTTTTTTAGCAGAATGTTCACTTTTCGCACCATATATTATTAAGCATATAACCAGTTAGGAATAAATTATTCAACATCTCATTCATTTTGGTGTCGTACTAGGTGTCCCTTAGCCAGCACTTAAAAATGATTCCAAATAAAGCCAAAATACTATGAATATTACTTGTACGTACAGTATACGATACATTTAAATAGTAAAAACTGCGCTTAGAAATTCTTTGGATTTTCATTGTAGGTTTAATAATGGGATAATATATCGAAATTATAAACTTAATCAGGTAGATGAAAATTCGAGTGATTTAATCCTCACCATAGTTATTAATTAGCTACAGATGCTAACCAGTCAGATTTTGAAATTGTAGGAGAAGCAACAAACAGTAGCCAATGAATTGTATAAGCATATTAATGTAAACAAATATCCACAGAGATCACTAAAATTTCGCAATGAGAAAACAATATTTTATCTATTTTTGGCTCATTTAATATAGCTGTAGCTTAATATGCCCGAAGTTCTCTCCCCACTGCTATATTCCATTTAATGGCATTTGACAGCAAAGTCTTTATAGTTAGATTGTCATCTTATGTAGTTATCGACGGCTAATTTAAACCATTTTGAACCATTTTCAGTAACAATGTCTCGAGCATTGATTGTGTTACTTGTGTTAGCACTCCTCCAGCTGTCGTATTTCGTATTTGCTGCGCCTTCTCACTCTATGACTAGGATACAGGTGAGGCTACGCAGTATTTGGAATAAATCATTTGAGAAATTAATCGGATTCCCAAATAATAAAGGAATGGGAAACTCCAATTACATATAGAGAGAGCACTAGTCTCTACGACATTCGTTAATTTCAAATCAGAAAACGACGACGGTCCACTAAGCACACATTGCTTGAGACACTTTCTCGCATTTCAATTACTAAGCCTAATATAGTGCTTATATATCTTAAAATGAACGTTTAGCTAGTTAATTCTATACACATTACCTTATCAATTAAGTATTTTGTGACATAGAGACTAATTACTGGACTCCAATACGGGTATTATCTCTTTTTTTAATATATTTTTTCTTTTGTGAAATAGCACGTTTTAAAACTTCTACTACTGTAATCCGTTACTTATCACTAGTACAAATATATCACTTCCAGTCGCCATTTCACACAGCATGTTTACCTATATAAAATGCCATCAGAAAAAATGGTACATCCCTTAAGTAAATAGATACAGAATTATTTAGAGTTATTTATACCAAAACTATACTTATCTTATGTTATTTTTTATTATTATTACAGGAGGTCTTCCGTTCCCTTGTCCCGAGAGATAGTGAACGCGGTAAGAAGTACTACGAGGAGCCACTCTGGGCTCGATCTGAAGACGTTTGGTAGATCAATTGTTATCTTGTTGTATACGGCCTACCATAATAAATATTAATGTAATAAATTATCATCTTTTTGACCAAGGCACTGTTATTGTTGATGCTTTTATAATAATAATAAAACTAAATAAAACATTAGACCATTTTATTTGTATTAAAGTGAAATTCTTTTAAAAGTATATACATCACGCTTTAAAATATTATTCAAACATGAGACAAACAGTCTAAGTGTGCCAATATAGTAATATTATTCTTCCTCTTCAACTTAAAAGTCGTGTGAAGTTCTTTCACTATTAAGTGAACCTATAACCGACTTGTTCTTATATATTTGTAATATCTAATTACCTGATATGTGCGTTTGATGGGCGATTAACTACAAAATGACTGATTACGCAATGTCAGGGAAAATCCTGTATGGTATCAAGATATACCAAATTTCAATAATCCTTTGTGAATCATCCTAATACGCTGCATTTATCAAATAGTTCCCCTGATATAGTGGAACTTATCATGAATAGGTGGTAGGAATGGAGAACAATAAGCATTTGCAGATTTAAGGTATAGGGGTATGGTAGGACAATACGATATCATTAACTACGTCAGTGTCCAGCACTAATCTTTCAAAAGACGCCTGTTCTTAGGGCAATGGGTATTAATTTAGATGATGTAATCCACTACTTTTTTCCTACGCAAACTAATACACATCGAACCCACTAACACTGAAACATTTAATCACATCAGTTGCCAACGACTTCATAATGCGCATCCGTTCAAGTGGTAGGTGTTCTTTAGCAGGTCCAGATGCTTTGCGAACAATGAGCTTGTTAGCTTACCCAGATTAAAATGTATTGGTGCCGTTTTATATGTTCTGCTTTATCGCTTCTGTTCAATCAGTAAATGTTGCTTTACGACCATTCTCCATGGATAAAATTATAGCAGCTAGATATCCGGAAGCAATCTAACAAAAGCTAAGACTAAATTATGGCCTTCAAATCAAATTTTCAGTAATTATATGTCATAATTAACTTTGTAATTACATTTGTATTACGGCTCTCGAAAAATTTATTTCAATTATTATCCATCACTAAATCTTGTTTACACTTAAGTAATAATCATGGTTAAGGCAAATAATTATAATTTTTTTACTGACAGATTACAAAGTAATAGTAGGGGGGAAGGGGGGAAATTAACGTATATAATATAAGTGCTATTAGTCCTACGTAACAATTAGTATTGTGGGCATTATTATGGGCGTTCATACTCAGCATAATGAATGGCTTTATTAGGCTAAACTTTATCGACATACAGTCATCACCTCTATATTAAAAAAATCAAACACCAAATTATCTAGACTTCTCTGAAAACTGAATGTCCATCACATGACAGCACTCGAAAACCACTCCATGAGATGGGCTTATTTTGCTTCGCCTCCCACTGCCCTCTCAATTTCCTCTAAATGTCATTCATTCAAAAGAGCACTCGAAGAGTGGAAAGCATGTAGATTTCATAAGCTCAAAACACACGAATCGTAACATAAAAGGAAATATATAGGGAACGTCTTCTGATGGATAAGTGAAATTTCTTATCAAACTTCTTTCATACGAGCAAAACGCAAAATCCAGCACTTCTCTTCGAATTTTATTTAAATAAAGTTAAACTAGGAGGACTAAGGCCAACGAACATAAAATGTAATCGCAATTCACTAAAACCTCAATGCTCCAATGTCAATCCCCAGCCTGTCATTATAGCTACTTCCAAGGAAGACAATTTTACAATGATCCGATCTCTAGATTTAGAAAACCAAGTATTCTACTTTATTTTATACCAATAGATAATTTTATTCTCATAATGTACATAATGTGAAATAAAAAATTAAATACCAGATTAAAATTAGTGTCTGATACAGATATAGATCTATGATACAGTAAACAACGAAACAAATAATAATAACAACCAAGTCCGCTGGAAAAGAATTTACAAATCATGAGATTACATAGAAGAATATAAACTTAGAGTAATGTTCCTCTCTTCTTTGGAGCACTTTGCCCTCTATCAACCTCACGTCCAAGCATCTTATCCTTAATCATGCCTTTCCGTTTTAGGGCTTGTTGCACGATCTTCGCGTTCAGTGAATATGACTCCGCTGTTTCACGCTGAAACTGCGATTATTCCAATATAACAAGGGTTGGATTACAAATTAATGAACAAACCGCTTCAATTTCTTCTTCTTCTTCGCCTTCCATTGTAGATACAGTGACGGACCCCATTTTTCCTTGATTTTTCACGTTTCTTTTCATGATAACCTGAGATGCGATTTCAACATAGATGTATTTCCATTGTTATGCCTTCAATTACTAATTCAGTGAATAGTATAGAAAGATATAAGGCTTATGTAACTTCCTTACTTTCTTCGCCCTTTGCTCTTCATTATTTCCACTAAATCCTCCCACTTCTTGTGCAGAAAGTAAAGCATCATCAAAGATAAAAGTAAGCTTAAGATTAAATGGATGTTGATAAAATAATGGCACACTACAACCTTTGCAATTCTTACGATACTGCTGTTCTAACCCTTCAGCTCTGCAATAAATAATAACATCATCAATGAACTATACAGTACGTCTCACTACAAACCTTTTAACGTATACAGTATCACCTGAGACTGCGAAAGTTTTAGCTGTAGTTCTAACAGGGTCAATAACCCGTGCACCATCTCGCTTACGTAGAGGCATACGGGCAAGAAGAGTATCACTAATCATGGCCATATGAAAAAAATTAGGTAATTAGGTGTATAATACAATAAAACAGAAGATTAAGCATCGCTTGGAATTAAAAGTCATACATTATCAATAACATGCAAATTCCATAATATAAAACTTACCTGCCCACAATTACAATAATATGTATATAGAGGTTTTACGAAGTACTCCTCCCTATCTTCAATATCCACAATACGAGATTCACCCTAAATCAACATTGATCATAGTGTTTATGCCTCACAAATAGAATGCTTAAAGTGATTGATAGTGTAAAAACTATAAATAAGACAAGAGTTGCTTACATGCTTATCGTCTTCAACATGTGAGATCTCTTGTGCTCCATCGTTTCCCAACACATTTAAAGCCATAATTTTCTGAAACCATACAGTTAACACTTGCTATTAAATAAATAAGTAAGTAAATAAATATGACCAATTAAAAGGATATATAATAAGGACATCATACTGAAATCACTAATTTTATTCACCATTCAGTAATTAAAATAAGCATTTAAACACTGTGCCATCAGTTGGCTAAATACTAAACTGCGTACAGTTTGTACTCGTGTAATGCGGAGTCTAATAAAAAATTGAATCCACAAATCACTATACCATAATTTCTTCACGTTTTGATTATAATATGCACCATCTGTATAGGAAAAATGCTTTCCTTTTTATTTGGTTGAGCTATTTTAACAACTAGTTTGGCAAAAAGAAGATTGATGTATAATACAGGAGCAAATGAATGAGAAATCCACTGTAATGTAATTAGTTCAGCTTAACATCTAATTTGTGTTTGATATTTTATTGTGTACAAACCTTTACAGTTGAGTTCAATGGTTTTACTTAAGGTGAATCATGAAAAATCGGTACACAACTATTGATGTTATGGCTGCTGTCCACGATTTGAAAAAACTGGAGGGAATGCGTGTTGCTAATATATATGACATCAACAGCAAAACATATTTGATAAAACTCCAAAAGTAACTTATCTTAACTTTTTCAAATGAATTTCATTGGAGATATTTTGTATTAATATGGTATAAATATAAGTTCCCAAATATTGTGGTTCCCATAGTAGTTAAAAATACAAATTATTTAGACCGAATGAGAAGGCAATTATTCTATTTGAATCTGGTATTCGGATCCATAGAACTTATTATGATTGGCCAAAGGCTCAGTTCCCATCATCATTTAGTATGAAAATGAGGAAACATGTAAAGGAAAAACGGTGAGTTCGTACGGCTATGGATCAAATTTTAAAGTGAGACATTTTAGGCTGCAGAATATTCGACAGCTAGGTGTTGATCGTGTAATAGATATGCGATTTGGAGATGAAGATAGAGCTGTTCACATAATAGTGGAACTATATGACAAGTATTGCAATTTATTAACTATTTTCATTTATTTTATTTCTCAAGTTATAAAGCAAAAAATAAACATTTTTCGGAGTAGAAATAAAGAGTTTGATATATGTATGTAGGTGATTTTTGCTTCCATGGGTTTTGTAAATTAGCAGAGCTAACAGATAGTTGTTAGAAATTGGTTAATTTTATTCTCAATGTATATATATTTAGGGGAAATATTTTACTAACTGATCATGAATACAATATTTTAAATATATTACGGCCTCGCACTGACAAGGATACAGATGTTAAATTTCATGTCAAAATGAGGTAAATGGTATTACTAGCGTTAAAATGTATACCATGCTAATGATATCCACAGTCGTTCCCAAAAGCTTTTTAGATATCCAGTTGATATGGTTCGCCAGAATGACTCGCTACCAAGTCGACTGGAATTGGAAGAAGCTCTCAAGTAAAATTTTTGGTGCTAACCCTCTGGTATTTCTTCTCATTTATTTTTTTTTACAAATACCTCTACGCCTTAAATTACGTAGATTAGCTATTGTAGATCTGCCAAAAAAGGGGATAACATAAGACGTTTGATAGCACCCTTCGTTCAATTTGGTGGCCCACTAATTGACCATATCTTATTGGCTGAAGGCTTCCCTTTGAATGCTCAGGTCGCTGTTCACAATTTTTCTTAACTCAGAATAATTTACCTAATATACTGTATGGTTTTAAGGTGATTAATCACGCTGAAATTTCACTGGACACCATAAATCGTTTGGAAAACGCTCTTATATCTGGTTTGGACATTTATAAAGAAATCAGAGAGAAACCATGCTTGGGTTTTCTTACATACAAGGAAGATTTTCGATCTGATGGACAGAAAATTGAAACTTACCAGGTATGTAATAATTGTTTAACCTGATAATATATATGACCACATATAAATGTGTTTCTTCTTTAGGACTTTCATCCGTTCCTATTTTCACAGTGTAGTGAGGGAAATTTCAAGACATATCCTTCATTTAGCGAAGGTGTAGATGATTTTTACTCAAAAATGGAGACTCAGAAACAGGTATACTTAAGTAATTAAAAAAAATATTATCCTAACTTTTTATCGGAACGGACTAAGTAATAAAACAAAATAAAATAAGTAATTATTTGTTATCCGTTAGTAGCAAAGTAAATTTAATATTTCTAACAAAAAGAACTTTAAAGGAACTGAGAGCTTTATACATAGAACGTGAAGCTCTCAAAAAGTTTGAGAATGTGAAGAAAGATCAGGACAGTCGCTTATTGGCTTTGACAGAATGTCAAGAAAGACAAAAGCAAATGGGAGAACGTATCATATTTAATAAGGTCCATAATATTGCCTTCTCCGTTTTACCTAGATACATTATTGCCTGATTTTTGTATATTTCTCTTGATTATTTGATTTATCGTTAGGATCTCGTAGAACAAGCACTAGTGGTTATTCGTGGTGCAGTTGCCAACCAGTTATCATGGGACGCAATTGAGGAGATGAGGGAAAAAGCAGCTTCTGCGGGAGATATTGTAGCAAAGTAAATAATATTTTACTTTTTAAACAAACAAGCAAATAGATATAGTTTGATTTGTATAGATATTAGTAAAATAGTAGCAAAGTATAGAACCAATTATTCACTATTTCAGAGATTATTTCCTTCTCCAAAATATTTATGTTTAATCATCAGTTATTAAGATACTAGGGGAAGTGCGTTATCCATTGTCATAAAAGATTAATCTCTAAAATCTTGTAAATTTTTTTCAGACAACTAAGAGTATCGTTTACTAACATGCCTGGGAGCTTATTTACCAGGCTTTTCGACCAGGTTTACTTCTTTATTATATATAAAAGGAGAAAAGTGTAGTTGCCGATTTTGAGAAGATACCGATTTTTGTTTTATAAGTAAAGATGATCGAAAAGCTAGGTAATTAACCCTTTAAGAATATTTTTTAACAGCAAGTTATATTAAGCTTAGGGACTTACAACAAAACTTGGACCATTTATTGCCTACTGTTTATAATATATTAAACATGAAAAGTTAGTGATATTTTAATTGCAACATATGCAGATCAATCGTCAAACTGAATCTTGATAGCAATATGTTTACGATGAGGTTACCGGATCCCTTTTGTGAAGACAATCCTTCGTAAGTGTATAATACTCTACCACTAGTATATTTTTGTAGTAGTGATTTTGCATCAATTTTTACTCTTGTTTTGGAAACTAATTATTAGTCGGATCATTTAATTATTATAAGAATGGATATCGCCATCGATATTGGTCTCAGTGCTTTTCAAAACTCCCGTCGGTACTTTGTTGACAAGAAAGCAGCAGCTGAAAAAGTTGGTTTTTTAGTAATTAAACAATATTCATAGTAATTGAACAAAACAAATCTTTATTAGGAGCAAAAAACGCTGGCATCGGCAAATAAAGCTATAAAGAATGCTCAAATAAAGACAAAAGAGACTCTAAAGCAGGTATGCTTTTACTTCATAATAATTTCTTTCCTGGTTAAAATTTTGGTATAAAATATTATTTATTTATGCTACCTTTTTAGTGGTTTAGTAGTTCATGCAAATAATTAAGGTTCATATTCATACTGAAGTCGTTAAAACTCGCAAGCCCATGTGGTTTGAGAAATTCTTATGGTTTATCTCAACGGAGAAATATATTGTAGTTGGAGGACGGGATGCACATCAAAATGAATTACTTGTTAAAAGGTTAGAAAAAATTTACGTCTCAACGTTATCTATTTAGCTGTGGAAGCTATAATACTGTGTTAAAGCACTTAGTATCTAGGTAATTTATTTGTAACACTCGTAATAATGATACATCAGATATCTTCGGGCTGGTGACATCTATGTTCACGCTGATGTCCGTGGAGCTGCATCAATTATCGTCAGGTATCTTAATTAACACTACGTTTATTATTAAAATTTTAATGTCTCATATGCTTCAATTGCTTTCAAATCAGTGTTACAAAGTCTTTGTTATGATATTAAGGCATTGCTAGTCCACCGCATCTTGATAATGAAAACGTGTGATTTCAGAAACAAACAAGGGAAGGGTGAAATTCCTCCTAAAACCCTGACAGAAGCTGCTCAAATGGCCGTTTGTTATTCAAATGCCTGGGAAGCTAACGTAATATCCAGTGCTTGGTGGGTCAGGCACAATCAGGTGAATTTACCACTTACTCTGCAGCTGTAATTTTATTATTATTATGTTCATATCAGGTTTCACGAACTGCACCTTCTGGAGAATATCTTACAGCTGGTAGTTTTATGATTCGCGGTAAGAAAAATTATATGCCACCTAGTCCACTAGTATTGGGATTAGGTCTTATGTTCCGACTTGATGATGAGAGCTCTGAGCGGTACAAGAGTAAAATAAAAGTTAGTTTGCTATATTGATAAAATGAGGAAAAGGGAAAATTTAAAAGATATCAAAGCTATTTGGAGAAAACTTAAATTATTTTCAAAATTTTCTAAAAAGCTTTTAATATGGACAACAAGTTATAAATGTACTCGATTTAAGAAGCTATTTTTCTCTTCCCTATACCAATTTAAACAGATTTATTTATTCCTTTTTTGCACTGCTCTAACAGTTCAAATTTTTTTTATTAAATATAAATTCGGTCTTTGCAGGTTGGTGAACAAGACGATCAGTTCCATCAAAATAACGAGAACAGTGTACACGATAAATACTGTGACATTGAGGAAGGTGAAAAGGGCGATAAAATTAAAGAGAAAGAAGGTGAAGATGAGGGCGTATTTCCTGATATACAAGTATGTTTTTGACATAATTATATTAATATTCAAATTACATGAGTTTACTTATACTTTGAGATTAACAATAAAGAATGCATCTATTTTACTTTATTTCTTTATATAGGAAGGAAATGGTCAATAAAGTGAAATCAATTAATCCTTATTAGACTAAAAGTACTATTTAGGTGGAAATAAAAGGGCTTAAGCTATCAACGGATGCTGATGAGGAATATTCAATAATTGAAATAGGCCCTAAAGCGAAGAGTCGGGAACAAGTTAAACAAGTTACTAAAGAGAAGGAAACGCAAAAGTATTTAGAACACAAGGAAGAAGAACGTCGGGTGGGAAATTTTTCCAATCAGTTTTTTCATTCATATACTTTATCAAATTGTTTCAGATTTCTGCACAAAACAAAGGTCAAACTAAGAGACAGAAGCACAAACTGGAAAAGGTTAAAAAGAAATATGGTGATCAGGACGAAGAAGAAAGGGAAATGCGCATGCAACTTTTAGGAAGCAGAGGTAACTACTATTGATAGGGTTAAGTATTTTATTTAAAATATTTATTTAGGAAAATGTACTACTGAGCCTAAATTAGCCCCAGTTATTGAAAAAAACGATAAGGGAAAAGAAAATACGGTACGGAATTCTTATACTTCTTTTTATGGTTGATTTCATCATCTAGACTTTTAGGTATTTCCGGATAAAAAGAATGAAGAAAATTTGGAATTAAAAAAAGAAAGGGAAGGTGCTGATGAAGAGGATGATGATATTCATGTAGAAGATAGTGAAGGTTGAATCGTTGTTGCTTTTTTCTTCCATTTCCTTAGTTTTCGTTTATCATATCCGAGTACCATAGTCTTTTTTATTCTTCTCTCTCAATTATATTATCTATAATTTAAGGGTTTCTATACCAGCTAACTGCTAACCCCATGGAGGATGACGGGCTTCTTCATGCTGTTCCTGTTGTTGCTCCATATCAAGTACAGGCTTATGTTGAATATTCGGTTTGCATCCACTTCGGTTTTGTATATATAATTTACTATTGTAGGCGTTGAATAGCTTCAAGTACAAAGTGAAGTTAACAAGTGGTACTGGTAAACGTAGCAAAGCTGCAAAAAGTGCACTTGAATTATTCCTGGTAAATTTTTTACAATAATAAGTTTTCATTTCAAATTTATAGTCTTATTAAATTTCCAATTTGAAAAAATATGATATTGTTAATTACATTATTCTAAGTTAGTTCAATTACTATATATCTAGCGCTCCAAAAACCCGAATCAGCGAGAGGGATCTTTAATTAAAGCACTTATTGGTGATGATCAGGCATCGAGGAATATCCCTGGCAAAGTTCGTGTATCCGCTCCCCAACTCCATAGCAAATGATTAGCGGCTGGAATATTTATTTGCATTCATAAATGAATTATTTGTATAGATGTAAGGTTTATTTTCGTTGTAAACCTATAAGTCACTTTATGTCATTTTTTGATCTATGTGATAATTACAGTTTTAAATAACTAAATATATATGCGTAAAAATGAAATTTGTGGTATTAAGATGTTGTGCCTACTTATTCTTTGGAGGTATTTACACTCCGTAGATTATGCCTAATGGTTAAACGACAAAGCAGTTGTGAATGCGTGAGAGATTAGTTCTATTTTAAAATTGCTTACTCTCTCTATTAGGTACGCGCCTATTTCGCTCCGACACCGACGAACCCTCAGCGCGAACGCATCGGACCCCTACATGCGTCACAATATTCTAGCTTTCTGAGTGGAAATCCATACGGGTAAAATCCTCTAAGGTCAACCTGATCAATCTCCACTCAAGCCCTAACTAGACTATTGAGGCGTCTATTTTCGTGCGCCGTACTTTACGCGGGCATCCGGTGTCTATTAGTACATAGGTAGTGAGGTAAATTTTCCTTAAAGTTAATCACTAACAATGAATTCCGGATTTATCCTCTGAGATAATTATTTATAAACTCAAATCATAAAGCATTACAGTAGCTAAAATGTTTTAAATAAGTTTAATTTCGAAATATACTACTGGACTTTTGTAGCCTCAATAATTAACTTTAGAGTGGCACATTTGTTAGTATTTTTACTGTTACCTTTAAGAATAAGCTCAATTCTAAGCTGTGTAAATCTAGAAAATATAGCTCAAAAGTAAATCCTAGCACTTTTGACATCTTCAAAGTGTTATTAGTGGTGCTAAATTAATTAACTTCATCGAATCATTTAATCGTATTCTATAAATCAATATTTTTAAATATGGATAAGATTTAATATTTCAGAGATATAATTGTCTTTCATAACCCTTCAATGTGTTGGATTGATTTTATTTTGAAACATTTATTTTCAGCCATATCTAGTATTATTTTCCTTATCTAGTCTATCTTAGTGTAGCACCTCTGAGTCTCAAGAAGCACTAAAGCGAATTCGTCCCATCTTTCTGCGAGCTCTGAAAATGTTAAATATGCTAAGTAATTTTATACATTATAACGAATATAATTACAACCTTCTATTTACTATATAGGATTTGCAATTATATAATGCTCATTAATCTATTGCTGATTGTGCTTTCCAGTGGTAAGTGTTAGTTTCGTCATTTGTTACTTTTATTTATTACCTTTAGCTCGTGTAGTAGGTATTAGACATGTCTCAGGGCATAAGTATTTCACTAGTGTACTGATGGCAGTGTGACCTTCAGAACATGGAACTAAAAATTCACAAAGTTTCTGGACGCAAATTTTTTAGCAGATAAATTGAATGATGGTTTATACAGTACATGAAATTTTAATGAGGTATGATTAGGAAATAAATGTCTTAGTTCGTTTACCATTAGACAGCTGGTCGTTACTGCACGTCTTCGGGATGTCTAAACAACAGCCTGCTCTTCTACCAGTAGCACAGCTAAAGATACTATTTTTAATGTATTTTCTAAATCTGATTTATTTAAATTTATTTTCTGTAGTATAAGAGCTTATCGTACCCATTGAGTAGGTTTTGGCAGTTTTTGGAGTAAGACGGAATCTTTATGTTCTCAAATTTCAGCTTAAATGCATGTTCGTAGTATGTAAATCTTCTATATAGTTCAGTATTTCCTGAAATAATTTAGAAAAATGCTATTTATATACTATAGAAAGAAAGAGTAAGAAAAAATTAAAGGACATTACTATTAGTTGTAGACATTATTCTCCTAAGTTTATGGAATTCATCAGCAAGTTTTACGAATTCAAAAACATCGGACACGTTGAGGAGGTTGTGAAGACTGGATAAATACTAGAAAATCTATAATTTGATATGCAGCTTCTTAAAAATGCCCTATTTAAAATCATTTGACGTCTTTACCAAGTGTATTTTTCCATGTAAAACGATCTACACTAACCGGAATCAAAGGTTCACTTTTCTCTGCTTCTTCTATAAATGCATGCGAAATCGAATCGAAGCAAAGAGGTGCAAGGCTTTTACACTGATATAACTTATTGGTTGTATCATCTGAAAAAAATTTGCCATTATAATATGATGATTACTAAAAACACGTTCAGAGGTGATATACTTGTACTGGTGGATGAGTAGTAGAATAAAAACCGCATTCTCTAGTTTTGAGTAAGATGAAATATATAAAATATTTACATACTTGAACAATGTAATGGATTATTGGAAGTGGTGGTTTCGACATCAGAAGTAGTGGTGGTTGCACGAGGAGTAGTGGTGGTTTCGACATCAGAAGTAGTGGTGGTTGCACGAGG